>MU223806.1:181540-199570 GCA_018584345.1 Thuja plicata | reverse complement strand
GTTGCCTACTGAGGAAGAGGTAGATGCCATTGTAGTTCCTTTTCCTATGGCAAGAAATTTGTATACATATTCAATATAATAATAAAACAAGAGAATGAAAAATTCTGGAAAATAATGGACAATGAAAATAAAATGAAATGCTTAAACAAAAACAAAAACTTGAAGCAAATGGAACAAGAACTTACCTCTTCCACTCATTGTAAGCTTGCAAAGGTGTAGAAATGAGGCACAATCACTTGAAGGTCAACAAATCAAGTTTTCAACTCCTTGCACAACCAAGCTCTTGCTCAAATACCTATCTCCTCTTGCTCAAGACCAAATAAGCTGTTTGCACACCACAAATGAGCATTAGAAGCAACAAAAATGTCTTTAAACTCACCTTTTAGGGTTATGGACACCAAATTTTCATTAAATTCAACATAAAATCTCGTTTTTAGTCAAACCGCGGGTCAAATTCGCTTGAAATTCGAACCAAATTCGACTTTTTTGGTGAAATTCGCCCGGGTTCGAACCATAAAAATCAGGGTTCGAATTTGGTTTTGAAAAATTGAACCCTGCCAAAAAAAGTCGAACCCACAGTCGAATCGGACCCGAATTTCGGACCGGTTCAAATTTGGCAGCGTCCGCAGGGGGCAAGGGCCGAACCCGGTATCCTAGATGATTTGATCAACTTTGAATCCTTAAAAATTCTCTTCTCAAATCTTTTTCTTTCCATGTGGATGCTTCGTTGGGTGAAATGGGTGAATAAGAGCAAAAAATAATATTTTCCACTTGAAAGGCACAATTGGGTATGTTTAATCACTACAAGATCCCAACTTAGGACTCAAGAGTATGAGCTTGAAACTTGACGAGTCTTGGCGTTGGGCGTGGTGCACGAATCTGGTTGACTGGGTATGCGAGTTTCATTCACTCAATGTTGCGAGCAGACTCACAAGGTTGTTGAATCTTGTTGAGTACTTGACAAAATCTAAAACAATTGTATAAAGGGTTCATTATCATTCTGGCAGAGTTATTTATGAATATTTTTGAATAGATTTATATAAAAATTTGCTAGTGTTGGAGTAAATGAGTTTTACCATTTATCTATGCTTAAGTTTACTTAGGCATCCAACTTTATTTATTTTTGGTCTATAACAATGATTTTTATTGATAATCATAGGAAATTACATGAAGATTACAATTTAGCATATATGCTATATAGGTTATCATATAACCAGTTACAAACTTTTAAGCACAAGCCTACGGATCTTGGAAAAAGTTAAGCAGGCTCAGAGTGAAACATCTCAAAACAGCCATAAGACATATAGACTGGACATACATAAACCCCCATTCAGAGAGAAGCATATTGTTCATGAAAAAGATGTAAGGGCTACATATTGCATATTAGAAGATGCAAAATTGGCTTCTGCCATAAAACCTATATCTAGCAGCGGTTGGGATAAAGAAAACCCAAATGGCTAAAATAGACAAATTCAACATTATGCTTACAAACACTGTCTATCATCATAAACCTTAGCTGCCTCTTAAGGCATCATCAGACCGCATCTGCCCGCCTTCCTTTTCTCGGCCCACGTTTCCCGCGCGGGATCTCCACAAACACAGCACTATTCCTCCTATGCTCCTTAACGCGGATGTGCTCGGCTATGTTCTTCAGATTTTGCCATTTGCTCCAAATGTTGTTTGTGTAAGCAGTTTTGTCAACTTTTCCCCACCAAATCAGAAAGGGGACTTTTCCAAATTCCTCACCATCCTTAGTGTCTTCGAAACACTCACTATAATCCAGTGCAACACCAGGCACAACCCATTCTAAAACAGAATCAAGGCCAAGCAACAGCTCATTGTCAAATAGGAAATCAATCAAACGCTTGACCTCACCTTCAGATTCGCCAAGTTGCAAAGCCCATGCAATGATAAGGGAAATTACATCAACATTGGAACGCCGCTTTGCATGTCGCTGTTGGAATTGACTGCCCAAAACATCCAAAGCAGCCATAGCCAACCTTTCTTCTTTGAAATTCAGCAAGCCTAGCATGCGTTCCTTGGTCGCAGGTCCTTTAAAGGCTTTTTGCTGCTTTAAGGTTCGCATAGAAAAGGTGGCCTCCATCATCAACCTGTGGAGAGAAAAATTATCTTGAAAGTTAGAGAGAAAATGATGAAAAAGCACAAAGGATGGGTTTAAACCAACACTCAAGCCAAAATCTCTGTAGAGTGAACTATCTTTTCAAAAACTGCCATCCACACTTTGTCATAAGTGCGAGAAAAAGGCAGCCGTCATTCCGCTAACATCTCCTTACACGGCAATAAATGCCTTTATTTCGCACAGAGCAACAAACGATATCACAATCATCATTTGGCTATGCTGACGCCATTGTCATTAATCAACCATCAACTCATCACACTTCGCCAATATGGGAGAGAGGCACTACGTGCCTAACCAGTCATCGAGATCCATGAAATAAAGCAGATATGACCACCACTGACACTCACATATCATTTTTTTTTTAAAACACCACATGTATTTTAAGAGGTTAGCCATTTAGGAGATAAACGATCATATGAGTGGAATCCCAGCGGATTCAAAATAAGAGCCAACACCTTAACAATATGAATTTTGAATATCAACGGTCATGAACCTGCATAAAAAAAAAAACTATTAGAGGTTTAAGAAATCTTCATCATTAAAAAACTCCGTGCACACCATATTGATATGCCCAAGGTTTGTTGCCCATTTAGAGATACTATCCGCCTGTTAATTACATTCCCTGCGGACATGATTGATTCTGAAATCAGGAGAAGATTGTAGGATATTGGAGATTTCTTCCATAATATTTTGAAGATGCCAAGCTTTAGCACACCCATTCTTGATAGCATTCACAATAATTTGTGAGTCCCTTTCAAGATGAACCTTTTGCAGTTTCATCCTCTTTCCAAGTTGAAGAGCCAACAAGGCAGCACTTGCTTCTGCTACATTGTTGGTGCCATCGTTGAATCGTTGGGCAGCTAAGGTCAAAACATTCCCCTTCCAATCTCTTACAACCACACCAACACCCGAGGGCCCAGGGTTACATCTGGAAGCCCCATCAAAATTAATTTTCACCCAGTCTTGATCAGGCAACATCCACTTCAAATCCTTTTGGGTCTGCTTATTTGCAGCAACATTCTTGATTCCTCCATTTCTGGATTTCAAGCTAGGCCACTTGGAATGAAGAAATCTGTCATTTTTAGTATAAACATAGCTCTGTGTGGCTGATTGAAGAGTAGCCTTCATAGTTTCTTCAATGGCACAAATTATGCTTGTCTTTACCCTGTGAATGGACCTTTCCTTCTCTTGAAAAATCTTCTGATTTCGTTCCTTCCACAGCTCCCAGATTACTATAGAGGGGCAAACCTTCCACACAGAAGAAAGAGCAGTGGATTTAAGTGGAATGGACCAGCTCTGAAACATTTCTTGAACACCATTTTGCATAGGTCCAATCCAGTTAAGCCTTTTCTTGATCATACTCCAGCACTCCTCAGCAAATGGGCATTGAGTATTAGTACATTTTATTTATTAGTTGGTTGTCGTTTATGTCGACCGGATCTCTCCTTGCCTTTTTAAGCAAGGCTTTGTACATTATTTCCTGCATCTCAATGTAGTTATTTGCTGTGGTGGAATAGCCTTTCATTGCTTCTCTCGTGTGTGTGAAGGTGTGTTCGTAGTTTGTGCTTCGGGGTTTGATGGCCATCACCAACATGGTATCAGTGTAGATACTTTGCATCACCTTCCAATTTTGAGAGTTTTCACCAACCGAGTTTGCTGGAGTGGAGATATATGTGCCATTGCATTTGGTGCATCCGCATTTGTCATAATCATTTTGCATTATTCCAGACCAATTTGACTGTTTTTGTGAATAGGATGTAGGCTTAGGCATTGTTACTTGTCTAGCAATTAACCGTACCCTATTTTTGGTGCGATTTCTTGTTCCACTATTGGAATATGTGGTTAGAAGAAAAAGTGAGCAATTTAATCAATGTATTAGCATGGTGTATATTGTTTGAGGTGCGTTTTAATTGTAGCTTGACATCAATAATTGGCGGTACTAGTTTTATAAGTGATCGGTTTACTTTGCTAGCGTATCATTCACTACACCCATCATTCACTGCACCCTTCATGGCTCATGGTTTGATTTCTTGGACAATATATAATTGTCAGTGTTCTTATTTGCCTTGGGTGGTTGGATCTATTCCTTAGCTGTAGATAGAGGTTTCTCTTTTTTTGGCCATAGTAGGCCCATGCTTCTGTTTTGACTAGCTCATAGAGTGCAAAATAGGCTATTTACAAGTTTAACTCTAGTGCTTGGGTTGGCTTAGTTTGTGATTTAACGATTTATTTCTATCGGATGTCAATTTTTGCAGCCTGGTTATTGCTTGGATCAACTTTAATACTAGTGGCTGTGTTTTGTAAATCATTAGGTTTGAAGGATTTGTTAGCCCATGCATTTCATTGGCACATCTTATTGACCGATGTTTTTTGAGTTTCTTTGGCACTTCAGACGTTTTTTTGGTGCAGGTTTTACCATCAACAGGGATTCATAAGCATTGATTTGATTTGTTGCATGGACTATTCCTTTTCATGGTGCATTGCCTCTTAGCCTCTTGTTGCGCAATCTCTCCATTCTAGACAAAATTATTTCTCTTGCCATGACTTGTCATTGACCAATATATGATTAATTAAAGAGTGAACTTCATCATATGTGAAAGCATTACGCAAATATTTCATCTACTCATGGTTTAGGGTTTGGTGTTTTATTCAACAAAAGCGTGCTGGGTCCGCATTGTGTTGTTTGAGCATTTCCTCTTGGGGATATATCCCACATTGCTTCAGCATTGCACTATTAAGTGCTCTATAAATAACCCAATGTGTGAAGATATCATTATAAAGTGGCTTGTGGAGGAGAGCTTGGTTGGCTTGCTTTGTGAACTTTCGAGGAGCATTGTGTAGTCTGTGTGGTGAGGGTAACCTGCAACACTCTTGCATATTGAGATCTTCCTAGCCAGTAGTGCTAACTTTTTTGTCCCCTGCAATTGGCCATGATCACATGGGCGACCAAAATTGAGCCCCATTGAGGTATTTTTAAAATATATTGTTATTTGTTTCTATTTTTAATACATTGAAGTTCGATATTGGTTTGCTCAATTCTTGTGGACATAGAGCAGTTGACTGCTTATATTGTGAGGAAAATTTGTTGCATTATGGATTTGGCTAAAGTAGAGCTTCTAACTTCATACAATTATCATAAATGAAAATCCAATATGGAGATTTTGTTGTTGAAATTGCAATTGAAGCGAATCACTTTTGGCCAAGATCCAGAACCCACAATTCTGCAAAAAGAGGAAATGGTTCGATTGAAGAGATAAAGCTATTCATACACTCATTATGTCTATTTCTCTTGATTTGAGATATCGCGTTGTATCTTGTAAAAATCCTAATGAAATTTGGACTACCTTAGAGAGTCTCCTTGGTGAGCCAGATAAGATGAGGAAATTTTGATTAGAGAATGAACTAATGAGTCTTAATCCTAGATATTTTGGCAATATTTGGGATTTCTTCACAAAGCTCAATTCTCTTAAATTGCAGTTTACAAAATTGCGGGTTTACCAAAGAGGATGAACAATTGATTTTGTCTATTCTTTTTAAGCTAGGTTTTGATAATTTAGTATTTTTTTTGCATTTTATGCTACTATGGATGCTCTAGATAGTGCACACGAATTCGTTCTCTTGATGGTTTTGTAACTTATCTCACGAGGAAACAAGCAAAGTTGGCACAGATGGGCACATTGAGGCCTTTGAGGTCTAAAGCACTTTTGCAAGAGATCCACATCCGACGGTTTCTAGTGGCAAGGGCAAGGAACAAAATGAAGATTCTAAGTTTGATGAGAACGTTAAGGAATCTCCTTCACAACATAACCCTGAGTCTAAGACTTCTTTTAAAGAGGAATCATCAGAAAATAAGAAGATGAAATGTGCTTTTTGCAAGAGATTGGGACATGATGAGCATGTGTTATAATAAGAAGATTTATGAACTTACACAGCTTTATATGCACCACATCCCGTTGCTCTCATCGGTGTGTCCTTCAACATTATGATCGACAACATCTTCATCTACGTAGTTAGGGAACACAGGATTTGTTAATGGGATGAAGGTAAAACACTCTTAGCCTCCACTATACCCGAAAATTGGAGATGGCTTCTTGATTTAGGCACATTTCATCATATGGCATTTTCTATGGACGTGTTCTCTTCTTTTGAGACTTGTCATTTACTAATCTTTTGATGGGTAACAATACATATATGAAGGTTTGTGCCCGGAAGTTTCTATTGATATGGGTGAGGTATCTTTCAATGATGTTCTTTGTGTACCCTCCTTGACCTTTTAGTTTTTTCAAATTACTCATAGGGTACAAGGTAAAATAGTTGAGTTCACTCTTGATTATGTAGACATTAGAGATATGGATACTAGAGATATCATTGCTATAGGTGTGGTGGATCACGCATCATGATTGTATTCTTTTTCTCAATTTTCTCCTGATGATGATATTCCTTTAGCTGATGTTCATCAAGGGTAAATCATGTTTGCAAGGGGAAGTTTGGTTATTTGAACCTTGGTGTTCTTGAGCCTGGCGTTGAGCTTCCTCCTCCACCACCTGCTTCTCTAGATTTGATTTCTACTCTTAAGCAGGTGTATCATAGTGCTCCACATCTTACTTTGTGGGATGAGTATTTGGTAGGTATTTCGGACTTATTTGTGGAGTCCCATCTTGCAGATTTGGAAGACACACTTAAGTGAATTCTCTCCTCTTTGATGATAGTTTCAATAGGATTGTTGATTTCTCTTTCTTGTCTTTGGAGATTGACATTGATGAGTTTCCTCATTCACTTGATGTGTCGCATTTCTTGGTTGAGTTTGATCATGATTATATGATGTCTTATTTGAGATTGAAGACTCCTACTCAGTTTCTAGAGATTTCTATTTGGAGACTTTCTTCCGCCTTTCAGTTGGACATAGAGTGGATTCTTCTCTATTTGGTGGACTTGTTTCTTCCTAAGGGGAGATGTGTTGCTGGTAGGCATTGGATCATCTTTTGTTTTCAAGTATCCTTCATCAACTTTCGAGCGTCTTCGTTATGGGGCGTACATTTTGTCTCATTTTCCTTCCTATGGGGGGATACTTAGTTGGATATACATGATGTATGTAGTCCTTGGCGGTATGATTGAGTTCTCTATGCATCATCTTGTTTACTCTCTTTTGGAGAGGAGTTTTCTCCCACTTGGTTTTCTCCTTTTCTCTGCTTGTGAGAGATTGCATTGCATTTACATTTTACATGGGTACCTAAAATTGTTGTGTAGCTGGGACCCATGCTACATCTTGCTGATATTGAATAGTAATCTTCTCCCTAAGTTGCACTTAACGGGGTATTGGAGTAAATAAGTTTTTGCCATTTACCTATGCTTAAGTTTACTTAGGCATCCAACATTGCTAGTTATTAGTGCATTTAATAATTAGTTAGTTGTCGGTTATGTCTACTAGCTCTCTCCTTGCGTTTGTAAACAAGGCTTTGTACTTTATTTCCTGCATCTCATTGTAGTTATCTGCTCTAATGAAATAGCCTTTCATTGCTTCTTTCGTGTGTGTGAAGGTGTGTTTGCAGTTTGTGCTCTTGGGTTTCGTGTCCATCAACAATCTTAAAATTAACAAGAAAAATCCATATTTCAAGATTTATGGTGTAGGTTCTTGTTTACTTTCACTCTCACTCTTTAAGCAATTAGGATGGCTTTATAAGTAAAGACATTAGTTTTTTAATTTTAATTATAATTTTCCTTCATTTTTGGGATCATGATATTTTCTATTTTTTTTCCTAATAAGATCCTGAGAAATTGAAAATATGTATATCTTTTGGTATGCCAAAAAATTCCCAAGAAAAATATTCACTTATATGGCCCTGACAACTTAGACAAGTTAGGATGTCTAAGATGTAATGAGGGTATTCGCGTCATCTAGGGCCCAGGCCATGCATTAGGCAAACACATACAAACTTGTGGGCAGAAATAAACATTTCTACTCATTTCTTATCTCTTATCTCAGTGTGATAATATGTGATGTCTTTGTCACTTCCATGCATCAAACTAGATCCAGGGTATGGCAAGAAATTCCCAAGAAAAATATTTGCTTATTTGATCCTGACAACTTAGACAAGTTAGGACGTCTTAATATGTAATGAGAGTATTCGGGTCATCTAGGCCCAGGCCATGCCTTAGGCGAACACATACAAACTTGTGTGCAGAAATAAATTTTTATACTCATTTCTTCTCTACTATCTCAGTTACCCATGGTTTCCTCTTCTCTTTCGTTTCTTCCGTCGCAGTGATAATATTTACACTCTTTGTCAATTCCGTGCATCAAACTAGATCTGAATCAAAAGATTAGCTCTTTCCCAAATAGGCTAGTGATATCATTACTCTGATATTACTGTAATGTCACTAATCAAACAACTCTAAGAAATGGATGATTTACAAAACATGTGCAAGTTGAAACAATATTCAAATGACCGATGTAGATGGCAAACCCTAGCAGATTAGCAATAATGCAATATTGCAAACCTTTGTAAATCAAACTTGCAAACACCAACTTCAACACTCACAATGCTGGTAGACATCATCAAATGCAACAAAAACACCAGCCCTGGATTTTATGTGTCAAATTTATTAAATATGATTGCTAATTTATAACTGATTTCTTATCGACAACAATACTCACTCACCAATGTTTATATGAATCCCTTATACATTGAAATTAAGTATTAAAGTAGAATTGGATAATGAATTGTTGGAGAAATTATTACAGCAGCAATAAATGTAGAAACACCAATATAGAAACCTTAGATCTGATTTTTATTTAAGATAGCCAATCTGATTTTTATTTATGACGGCCAATGTAATCATTAAGAATGTAGGTAACAACAGCAACAAACCTTCTTAAGTTACTTATATTGGGTCTACAAATGATCTGAAAATGTCTTTGAAATAATAAGTAGGAGAAATTTTCCACGGCACGTCAAATTGTGATATTGCTATCACTTATTAGTTATCAGGATTCAACTGTATAGTTTTTGAGTCAAACTCATTGACCCATGTTTCATGAGTAGTAGTTCAGAAGAACCCATCTCTCATGAGAATGAACGGAACACTTAGCACTCATTGCAATACTGGGGTGGGTGACCTCCCGGGAAGGTCCAATGCTTTACCCTTGTGAGCATCACCTAGATGTAATGAGTGCTAAGTGTTCTATTCATTCTCATGAGAGACGGGTTCTTGTGAACCACTACTCATTTAACATAAGTCAACGAGTTTGACTCTAAAGCTACACGGTTGAATCCTGATAGCAATATCACAGTCATTTGCTTGCTAATATTAATCAATCCAAACTAAAGAGCACACAAGAAGTACTGAGAGGGGGGGGGGAGTGAATCAGTATTTCATAACTTTAAACATTTAAAAGCATGAAACCATATAAAACATAATAAGAGCAATCATCAAGACACAAACACCGAAATTCTTGTGGAAAATCCTTGCAAGCAAAGACCACGACATACAAAGCTTTCATTAACAAAGGACACCAACCTAGATTATAAATGTGAGTACCAACCCATAGAGAACACCAACTCTCTTTGAAGCACCAACTCCGTGTTGATGCGAGTTTTGTTCCACTTACACAACATGCAGGGTTAAACACTCAATGTTTTGAGGTGAAACATAGAACATCAAGCCCTCTCTTGAACAAAGTCATCTCCCATGCTAAGCTTTGCAATTTGAGATCATGGAATGATTCCAAGGTTCCTATAACTTGTGGATATCTAGCTCAGTTGAAATGATGTGATTTGCTGGTTAATCACTTAAGGGGACTTACGCTGTTTTCTCAAATGGTAATCACACTTAGCTTTGCAATGTATACTCAAATATCTCTCTTGACTTCACTTCTCAACTCTCTTAAACTACTTCTACCTCTGACTATGAATGGAAGGATTAGTGGATGGACTAGGACTCTACCAAATGGAGGCTTGCCTGCGACCTCGTCTCCACCTAGTGCAAAGCTTCAAAGGATCCCAAATAGTTTTCATATCAACACTTTCTCCTTAATCCGACTTGGAAGTACAAACTAAGGATCCAATGCCAATTGAACTTAAGTGCAATGACTAGCTTACCACACAAGGCTTCTTTACAATCAACAAGGAGGCTAGTGGCCTAGTATACTTGAGTCAATCCAATCAAACATCCACCAATACTTTCATTGCAATCTATAATCTATCTCTACTCTTACTTAAACAACTTGAAATGAAAATCCTATCTTAATTGTGGAAGAAGAGCACCATGTAATAACACAAAGTTGATCAAACTTAACCACCATGCAAAACACAACAATTTTAAGTAGAGCAATTTTGGCATTATATTAGCAACAATTTTCTCCAACCAACCCTTTACAAATGAGAGCAAATGGCCTTATATAGGAGGCTGAAGTACAATGAACGACCAAGATTAAATGAGAATCAATGGCCCAAATTAGATCCCATAAACCCTAATTAGGGTTGCCACCCTATCGGTCAATGAGAAGAGGACACCTCAACCAAAAGACCAATAACAAAATTACAAAGATGACAACCAATGAAATGGCACCAAATGGTCAACCAATCATAATCAGACACCTACCCAAACCCAAACCCAAACATGAAAGCAAATAGCCACATGGGCTTACATCAAGTGATCATCTAAAATAGTCTTTCCTTTGTCTTTCATCTTTCTGGCCAAATCAAGGAACTTGGCCACCATACTGTTGACCTCTTCTAAAGAAGGGGAAGGGGTGTATCAAATTCTCCTCTCAGCTGCATCCATCTCCTTCGTTGTAGCAAGTGTCCTTTCCTGTTCAGCTAAGCCATCCATAGTAAAATTCATGAGAAACTTGAGAGATGAAAGAGCCCCCCAGTGTTCTTTTCTGATAATAGCTCCTCCGAAAGATCTCAAACTCTCAGTTAAAGTTTTTGTATCCACATTGTCCTCTCTGCTGTCATCAATGTTAAAGGCAACCCCTGCAAAAACCACAAAGCTTGAATTACTACACTTGATTGAAATAAGATATTGCCAATTAAAACTTGAAAATTTGATTAAGTCAATTGAGTTAAGATTGCCATGTTGTTGAGTTCAAGTAACCAGATCACTTAAACCTTAGATTGATTCCAACTTAGATTATAAATTTTAGCCTTCTAATTACCTAAGTTAGAAATTTGTCATGAATTGTTCATTGATTACCATTAGCATTGATTGTCAAACTGATGTTCACTTAACCCTTGCCAACTAGTTAGCTTAGAGTTTGCATTTGATTGTAACTTAGTTGTACTAGTGTGTGTTACTTAGTTTGATTAGTCAATTAGGAATTGAAAGCAACAACACTACGCTAGGAAAGCAACAAGAGATCAAGGGAAGTTCACCACTCTGTTGGTGAACTTCGATCAATGGAGCACCCTCCTCAAAACCAAATCCAACACCAAAATTCAAACCCTTACAAGGTGCCTCTTAGCTTGCACCCTTAACCTTCTCTTGCAAGAGATTGAAAACAAAATATGGACAACCAAATCACTGCTCTCTTGTTCAAATCAGTCCACTTAGGATGTGGAAGCGGTATCGAAGTACGAAGCTCCAACAAGATCCTGATCTGTAGCTCTTCCTAAATTCTTCCAAGTTGAAAAGGATGATTGCGTCCAGCCCTTAGGTGATTTGGCCAAGATGCTAGGGCACGAAATTGTTCTTGATTGCCCTCCAAAATGACAAATTTGCCAGCCCCTGAATTCTGATCTGAGACTTATGCATTCAAATTCGGATACTTCCAAAGAGTTATGATCTTGTCTAGGGTCTGAAAATGGATTGCCAACACTTTGCTTGATTGGAATAGTTGCTCATTAAGTATCAAATCCTTCTAACCTACTGGTAAAAATCGCTATCTCAGACTCAGAATTGCAAATAAAATGCCCAAATTCGGATGCCCTAGCACAATATCTTCATGAAATGAGGGGCTGAAGTGATGCCAAATTCTGATCGCTGCCTTCCACCACTGAATTTTGCAAAGGTAGGATGAAAAAATTGCTATGAAAGGGGGCTGGAAGTGCCTTGGAAAGAAATCGCCCCAATCTGAAAATGAAATAGCAGACTTAGGGCATGGAATTCGCTGCTAAATGGAGTCTACTTCACCACATGAAATCGCCCAGATCTGGAGAAATTCGGACCTGCGTATAAAATCAGAGAAATTCGCTCTTGTTTGTGTTGAAATGAAGTCCAAAATACCTCTTAAATACCCATTCAATTGCCAAAAGAGGGACGACTTGTACGGAGGGTCTAAAAGATTTAAATTAAATTGGAACCCTTGGATTAAAATAAGCCACAAGATCTCAGCCACCTTGGCACATGGGCCGACTTGGGAATTAAAATTGAAATTGCAAGCATGAAGGCCTTTAATTAATTTCGAAATTGCCAAGCATTAGGGGGTTCAAAATTTGCATCGAGTCTAACACCTTGGCATGGGGCCCCAAATTCAAATTGAAATTACCACATCATGGCCCCATAATCCTCCTCAAATTAAACACATGGAGAGGCCCTTAACTAAAATCGAAATCCACAAAGCAAGAGGGCCCAAATTGAATTTGAAATTACCACATCATCTTGGGCTAAAAGAAACGTCTAGCTTGTGGATCCAATTTGGCATGAAATTCGAAATTGCTCAAGGTGTGTAAGCATGTTATAATCAGCAAGTTAAAAAAAAAGAATGATGTCAAGGTTGGGTTGCCAAGAATAGGTCCTATCACAATCACCATGCCAAGAATCAAAGTTGGTGTAGTAGTTGCCTTGCCAAGATTGCACGGGTTCTTGTGCCCGAAATAAAACTTGTATCAATCACCTTGCTAGAAATGAAAAAACTTGTATGGGTTGGCCTGCCAGAAATGAAACTTGTAAGAACCAGCATGCCAAGAATTGATCTTGCACCTTGGCCAAATTTTAAGCACAATTTCGATTTTCAACTTTATTTCCAGATTTGCCTTGTAGGATCAAAATAATGAAAATGCCTTAGCCAAAATCGATTTCTTAAAAAAAAATAAAAATTTCACCACCCAAGCCATGTCAAAATTTAACACAAACACCATCCCCAAATCGAAATTTTGCACCAAGTTGGCCGCCCAAAATTAGAGGTGAGGTGGTCATGATGTCAAAAATGTGTAAGGGTGAGCTTGCTGAAAATAAAACTTGCAAGGACTAGCTCACCAGAAATGAAAAAAACTTGCATGAACCACCTCGCCAGAAATTCAAGACCTAGGCAAATTTCCAAAATTAATTTCCAAACTCCCATCCAAGATCGATTTCACTTATAAAGCTCAAATTTGATTCCAATCTTGCAAGTTAAAATTCCAACTCCCAAAATCATGTCATAGCCATCATGTCGAAAAAACAACATAATCACCATGCCAAGATTGCAACTTGTATGAACTACCACACCAAGAAATTAAACTTGCATGGATGGGCTCGCCAAAAATCAAACTTGCATGGATGGGCTCGCCAAAAATCAAACTTGCAAGAGCCTGCTGGCCTAAAATGCCAAAGCTGGAAGACCGAAATTCCATTTTCGAAAATCCAATTTTCACACTTAGCTCGAAATTTCCAGAACTTTAGCGATCATCACAAACTCAATCCCCCAATCCAAATCTTTAATTTGGATTTGCGAAATCGCCATTCTCAGAAAATTACCAGACTTAGCCAAAATTTTGATCTTGCAAATCATTATTGGTATCAACACCAAATTGAAATTCCCAATTTCACAAGTATATGCCAAGATCCAATTAACCTTATGCAATTTGCCCAAAACTCATTCATAATCACCAAGCTAAAAGGGGAAATAATCAGACTTGGAGCCCAAAACCATCCCACTCTCAAATTCTCAATCTCAACCCGGAGAAGCGTTGCCAAAGCAAGTTCAAAGAGGGGGGTCCCCAAGAATTGGGGTGATGGTGTGAAAACCTCACAACATCTGGCGACTCCACTGAAGAAATGTTCCTGAACATTTCAAGAACAAAACGTCTTAGAATCGAGAATCTTAGGGTAACCTATCTGAAAGTCCTTGATGAGGAAAAGTACTCAACAAGGGAAAGAACTTTCTTGTCGAGCCTAAGAACCTTGACCATAAGTTACTCACGTGTGTGCAAGTGTATTTATTCCCTGCTCGACAAGAACTTAATAATTTCTCAGATCCATCAAACTTAGCTATTTTAATATCCTTAGTCCAAAAGCATCCTGGATAGAGCCTCGCTGCCAGCCAGGCGTCCATAGCCCCGATGAGGTTATCGCTGTGGCCCACCACAAGCATGGTTCTACCTTTAGTGTTTTCTTTTATAGCACTGGTAGAGATGCCTGCACACCCTGAGCCAATTTTGCTTTTCTTTTCTCACTTTCATCTTTTGATTTTCAATTTTGCATTTTCCTCTTTTGATATTTCTTTCCTTTTACTTTTCCATCTTTTGTTTGGCTTGCAGGCAATGAAGCCCACAGAGGGTTTGGAAGACCACATTGGCCTTGAAGTAGGTGTATGATTTCACTAAGTCCAATTTCGCTTTGAAACTACCAAAGAACTTGGAGCAATTAAGTGTGAGTAAAATGTTGTAACCCTTGTCGAAGGTAACTTAAGAACAAGCGAGCTTGACCCAAGTTTAGTACAAATCCTATCATAGACCAACGACTAGGTACAACCTTCAATTCCTTGAACCTTGCCAGATATATTCAAGAAATGAACAAGACATACTCAGCCTAAGGACCAAAAAAGGTCTGCACACCTCACCCACGGGTTATAACTGGACCCCCTGATCTTGCAAATCATTATTGGTATCAACACCAAATTGAAATTCCCAATTTAACAAGTATATGCCAAGATCGAATTAATCTTATGTAATTTGCTCAAAACTCATTCATAATCACCAAGCTAAAAGGGGAAATAATTAACTTGGAGCCCAAAACCATTCCACTCTCAAATTCTCAATCTCAACTCGGAGAAGCGTTGCCAAGGTAAGTTCAAAGAGGGGGGTCCCCAAGAATTGCGGTGATGGTGTGAAAACCTCACAAAACTCCGAACAACTGAAGCACCAACTCCAATTAGCTGAGGCACCAACCCCCCGGTTAGAGAGCACCAACCCTCCTTAAGCACCAACTCTGATCACCTGAGGCACTAATCTTAGTTAGAGAGCTCCAACCTTCAAAAATACTATGAATCTAAAACAACTCCATTCATCATCAAACAACTTCATCACACAACTGTTTCAAAAATCTTGAACTCAAAAACACTTCCAATAATATATCAACATTCACTCAGTTCACACAAATTCTGAACGGCTCACATCCACAAACCATCATTAGGGTAAAGAAAGATCACACATAGGTAATAATTGATCTTAACATGCTGCCAGTTCAAAATGCAGGCCCAAACATAAAACACAGCTTCCCACAATATCCTCTATAACAAATAAGACCTTTAGAAGCATGTGAAGCTACAACCCATGATGAATGATACTCTTCAGAACTTTACCGCTCCCGTAGAAAACTCCTTGTTTTAGAACATTTTTATTTCTTACATACTGGACTTATGGGAATAACCAACATGATTAACACTACTCAAGACAAAAACACTGCATAGTCTAGAAGAATCATCAACACACTAATACCTTTGCCAATCCAAAATCATAGAAATAATCATTGCTACCCAGAAGAGTTAACACTACACCTATTGCAGGCCTCGACTCTTTCTAATTCAGGAACGACACTCATATCTTTATTCAAATTTGAAATCACACCGCCTAGTCATGAGAGAAGTAATTACCTCACTGGTCAAAATTTTGCACGTCTCAAAAAAATATGTTACACAAAGCTTTCATTAAAAAACGGCTCCGAGTCTCTAAGCAAACAAAAAACGACAACTCTCTATTATTATCAAACCCAACTCCATCTAAAATGCTCACAATACATTTGAGGACCCACAATTCCAAAATAGCCACAATAAGTATCGCTGCACACCACATTTTAACATTAAGAAATAATTAAAACACCAAAACAGCCCCATGTATAGATAGTTGAATAAATAATGAATTTGTTTCAACCAAAAATGTCAAACTTTAATTCTGAAGCTTTCCATTTAAGATCCATAGAAGGCAACGCTTTGGAATATTCTACGGTGATATGGCAGGTAACATAGCATATAGGCTGACTTGGCACAAGTCAGTAAACAAGTAGGCAGCTCAACTAGACACTCAACTAGCTCAACTAGACAACCAGGTAGCGCAACTAGCCCAAACACGTCAAGCACCTCAAGCAGCTCAACGAAGGAAGCAAGTAGCTTAACCAATTTTCTATCACATTGAGTAATTCTTTGAGACAACATACTCAACAATCTCCCTCTTTGTCATTGATGGCAATTCCATCTAAAACCAAACTGAAATAAAGAAGCTTCTTTGAAATAACACTACAACAAATTGACTTTGAAACAAAGTTGCTCCCCCTGACTTATTTCTCCCCATTTGACATCAATGACAAAACCAACCTGCATACCTGAAACCATTCTGCATAACTGAAACCAACCTACATAACTGAATCCATCTTGCCTAATTGAAATGAGGCTGAAATAATATGACAAAGAAAATTACCCCCGAGTCCATTCAACAAATCAATGATAGCATGAAAACACTCCGAACTTCTCCCTTTTGATATTATCAAGAATGTATAAATTTTTGGTAGCCCTGCTTGCATCAATAATATGTTTACCATCATTTCTAATTTCACAACAATTTGAATTGAAAACTAAACTGTTTCCTTGATTAGATAATTGTCTCACACTTAACAAATTGTGTTCTAAACCTTCTACATAAGACATTTTCAGCTTTTGTCTTACCATCATTCAAAACAAGTGAACCTGAACCTCTAATTTTTGCATGTGTATTACCAACAAAACTTGCCTTACCTCCATTAGTGCTTCTCAAACCTTTTACATATTAGACATTTTCAACTTTTGTCTTACCATCATTCAAAACAAGTGTGCTTGAACCTTTGATTTTTGCAGGTGTATTACCAACAAAACTTCCCTTACCTCCATTAGTGCTTTTGAAAGTGATAAACTTGCTCTTGTCTCGAGTCATATGTTTAGAACAACCACTGTAAATATACCATATGTTTTTTCCAAGGTTACCCCGAGTTTTCGGGACGGGGACGGCGGGACGGGTTTCCGGGACGACAATTTTTTTTGCCGATTTTGGGGACGGCAGGGGACGGCAAAGGGGACGACTATGTAAATATAGAGAAATTTTCAAATATATAAGGAAATTTGAAAGTATACATTACATTCATATGAAAATATGGACAATGCATGCCATTTAAACATCATATAACCTTAACATACAACATTTCAATGCCATTTAGTAAATACTCAAAGTAAATAGTAACATTTCAATACCATTTCAATTCATCATGGGATTGTCAATATGCATATGCTAACAAAAATATAAGTTTAACATAGAAACTAAGAAAAGTTAAACTATAAATGCCCAAAGGCTTAGGTGCTGCCATAAAGTTTCATCATCATGTTCATAGTTCAACATAAAAATCAAAATGAAGCACACTGCTGCTCCTATTCTTCTGCTGCCAACATGGCATCAATATCAAAGTCCTCTGAGTCACTGCCACTATCATGCTGCACTGGAAATGAACTCTCATCCAATGGAACCCCAACCAATCCCGGTGTTGTATCATCCTCGTCAATCTGGGCCGCATCTTTAGGATCAATATCCCACCGTAAAGTTGGAGTCTGCCTATACTCTGGAGTCTGACGATCCTCAAGTCAAAGAGCACTATGCACAGCCACTAGCTTCTCCGCTCGTCTAGAGGTAAGTCTATTCCTCTTGAGGGAGTGGATAAAGCCATATGTA
>MU223806.1:132123-143746 GCA_018584345.1 Thuja plicata | reverse complement strand
GTGGTAATCTAGTCCAATCGCTCCCAAGTTCTACTTGCATTTCATCTTTCCGCTTGTACTTCAAGTTGGGTTGGAAGATAGGTGTTAGTGTGAAAATTCTAAGAGTATCCCTTTGAATCATTGCACCTATAGAGGTAGTGCCGCAGGCAAGCTTTCATTTGGTTGGATCCCTGTCCATTTGCTAATTTCTTCATTCGTAGGAGTAGTAGTAGAGTAGTAAGCAGTTAGTGGTAGGAGTAGTTGAAAGTGAAAGTGATCAAGGAGAAAAGAACAAGTCAAGCAAGCGAAGTACGACCAAGTTATCTTTGAATGAACAACGTAAGCCCACCTACGTGATTAACCAACAAATCACATTAATATAACTGAGTTAGTATCCACAGGTGTAAGGAACCTTGGAGTTTTCTCATGTTCTTCATGAGTATTTACTTTTCAAGAGAGGGTTGAGTGTTTGATATCCTATATCAAGTATTCAATTCCTATATGTTATGTAGTGGTACAAAACTGACATCAACAAGTATCAAATGTTTTATTTTTGTATATTTCTTGCATTTCTTTGAAGTTTGCATATATAATATATATATATATATTTTTAAAAAAATATATATAAGAACACATCTAAACGCATCCGAAGCCCCCCCAAAAAAAAATTCACGCATCTGCGCCCCCGCATCCCTCATCCGCATCCAAATCCGCACCCGAATCGGCAACTTAGGTATCATGGTATAATTCACCTACATTTTGGAGTATGAGTGATGGAAAGGTAGATCAATTAAAGTTTTGCATTAAATTTGAAGTACTATTACAATTCAAGATAAATCACATGTTTTCATATTTTATGGGGTTCAACTCTAACATCCATGTACTTGTTATCATTTAATGGAAAATGAAAAACAGGACCAGGAGCATACAAGCCACGAATTGAGTGGTCTAAGGACGTTGAGATCTCATGATGCTACAAAATTTGGTAGTAGTTTGAGAAGCCTACAGATTCAGATTTCTCATTTTGGAAATAAATATTATATTTTTTCTCTCATAATCTAAATTGGAGTGGTTTATGTTGTTTCATAACTTTGCTTGAAACAAAGCCTAGACTAAAGTAGAATTCTAGCTGATTTCTGAGGGACAATTGCAATTATGAAAAATCAGAAGATAAATATTATGATCACACATAATCCTTACAACACTGAAAATTCAAAATGTGAATCGTTAATTTTCTATATTCAGTTTTGGATTGAGAAGCATTTGGTTCCACAATTATGCTAAAGATTTTCCTTATTTACACAAGATTGCAAAGTCTTACAGAAAAGAAATACAGACAATAAATTTTCATGAATGATCAAAAAGTGACCAAATGATTTGATGTGATTCCTATTTATGTCTTGTAGTAGATCAGTTGATTGCAAATCCTATATTTAAAAATTGAGTACAAGTGCAATATTGAAAAAACAATAGACAAAACTAATATCTGTTATAAATATAACTTACAAGATTCTCCAGGTATTTGGGATTCTGAGTGACTAGTGACCAAAATCAATTGACAGATTGGTTCTTCAGGTTCAGTAAGGCTCTCTGAGTTTTAGTGAGAATCTCTGAGTCATGCTTGAGTTTTGATTACCTAAAGGCTAAAAGAAAAGATAAATTTAGCTTCATTTGCAGTTCAAAGAGCTTATTAGGAGAAGCCAAGTCTTTTGTCAAATTCGGCCAAGGTTCTTTTGGCCTAGTTAGAGCTGGCCTGGTGCATCAGTCATTGAGATTTAATTGTGTCTGAGTCTTGTAATTATGATACCTTCTTTAAGTGTGAGGCAGAGATTATACAACAGTATATATATAGCTATCAGTTGGTGGTATTTTATCACTTGTTATCAATTCTATAACTTTCTAAGGCCTGTTCAGGGTCGTAGATGAATTTGTCAACATGGATAGTATCTTCATAACCGTGTTGGTAGTTGTTTAGCTTCAAATGAGGCAGATTTATCTCTTTAAGGTGGAAATCTTCTTCAAAGAAGTGAAGATTCCTGTGGTACAATCTCCAGATGTCAGTACATGACATGTTAGGTTTGATAGTCATGGAGGGAACCTCCTGTAAGTCTCGGAGGCAACGATGGAAGACTACTGTGCTTTTGGACCCACTTGGAAGTCAAGGCAAAGTCATCTCTAATTCCTGTTTTATTCTGTCCATATTATGAGTGATGATTGTAGTTAACTATGAGAAGTCATCTTTCAAACTTTAAAGTATGGTGCTTTGCTATTGGCCTGTTGGTGAATAACTTCCTAGTTAATAAAGCTAAGTTGATTTTAATTAAAGAAATTTAAAATTTCAACTCCACTTTAAACAAGTGTTCACCGGTCTTTTTTGGTAGATCAACAATTTGAAGATAAAGTGCTTGTGAGCATCAAGTTGGTAAGAAAACAGTCTTCAAATACTTAAAATGAGGTTCTGAAGAGTCCATTAGGTTTATAAATGCAGACAGAATTAAAAAAGTTCAATGTCATATGCATAATAGAAAGTCAGCCTATGCTGAAAAGTCACCACTTAAATAGCTTTCACATAGAATCTCATTTATGAAAGACAAATGTAAATGCATGAGTCTTCTTTCAAACGAGTAGCTTATTCACGTGACTGGACCTCACACGTAACAAAATAAACTGCATATTATGGGAGTTGTTCCAGCATTGCCACCAATAAATATGAAGTTCTTATCTTGCAAATAGTAGTTGTACCCTTTTATTTTGTCATTAACTGTAAGTGTCAAAATTAAATGCTTTCATTAGTGGAGGGATCATTTATTATGTTGTTTTTTTTCAAATGTTCCACTAACGTGCTTTTTACCCTTTTCATATTGGAATAGTTTATGATTTCACGTCATGTGAAATGTGGGAAAGCCATAGAATTGATGTCCAATATTGGGAAAGAAATCAATAAACTTTAACATCTTGTGGTAAAGACAGCGTTTATATTTTTGTTAAAAGAATTGATTGAAAATATGTTTTCTATTTTCTTAGGTGCGCAGAATTGTTTTTTGTTGTTTAGTGATGGGCGTGGACTAGATTTGCCTCTTATCTTCTCCATGATGTCATCCATGAAATACCCAGCAGTTATATTATTTTCTTTTCATCATCTATGGTCAGTAATATAAGAGTTTTCCTTATTTTCTTATCAAAGTTATCAGAATATTGTAGAGTGAAACTCACTTTTCTTGTCATCTTAGTTTATGATAGCAGTGGGGATTTGGAGGAAGGAGAAACAGCAGAAACTCGTTTCATTAAGATTCAGGCAGCTTATGAATTACTTATGGACAAGGAGCAGCGTATGAAGTATGATAAGGACAACCGTGTCAATCCTGTCAAGGTTGAGATCTCATTCATTTTTCAACAGAAAGTCATAATTGCACAATTATATAAAGCAATATTTTAATCATCCAACTATCGTGTAAAAAAATTATTCTATCTTAAATTCAAAAAATGGAGTAAGATAATTTTCTTCAAGGCTATATGTTTCTGCATCATCATTTTGATTATCCTTTTTCTTTTTATATGGTGCTGATTTTATCTGCAGTTGCTATCTACCCCAGCCTAGATTGTTGCTTGTAATATTACTTTGAGACATAGACAACTTTTCATAAGTCTTGTTCTGATCTGGTTTTTGGCCTCAAGGAACTTAGAACCATAACTGGTTAGCACACTGCACTACTATATACGACTATGAATTTTTCATGCTGCTATTATTTTTCACCCATGTGCTTGATTTGTGTCTTTTGCTCTTACTTATTAGATCTGTTGCTGGTATTGGTAATGTATTCAACATTCAGTTATTTGTTCACTGATTTGTCAATTTAAGATCTCCTCAGATGTATGTCTCAAGTTTTCACTTTAGATATTTGTTGATGCTGTTTACCAGTACTTTCTTGTTGTCATCTTTTCTTGCTCTTTGCTTTCTTATGATTTGGCTGTTTTGTTATCCTTATCATCTCTTTGCATTTATTGTTGGGAATATGGTAGCAGATATCATCCAAAAGGAAACTTTGAGCTTTTCTCCTTTTGTTGGTTATCTATCTGAAACTTTATGGTTATGAATGAGATTCATGTACATTTTTTTGACCCAATCTCACTCTGAACTTACCACACATTCCATAGTTCATTATATGCATGGAACTAGTCAAGCTAAGTACTTCTTGTATACTTTTGGAATGGTCTAGAACCATATATCATGTAGCTAATGTATGGAGTGATTAGATCTCATTGCATCCATTTCAAATCCCTTAGACAACTGGCATGACCACTTTGTTACCCTAGCTCTAGGAGATTTTCAACCTGTGATAGTGGGAGCAGACAATATAATTATCACTAATCTCACACACCTAATTCTATTCATATTTTTAAGATTCAACAAAAGAAAAAGCAAGCAAGAAGAATTATGCTAGATTTATGATCAACAGCAATGGATAAAACTCAGCTAAATAATCTGAAAATTATCTCTAACGAATGGCTATCTGGATTTTTTTTCACATTTGCTAGTTGTTTTTTTGTGAAATTATTTCTAAGTTCCAAGACTCCTATGACAAGATTTTGTCTGGTTGCCTATTGAATATGGAGTATGTGGCACGACCTCTCTGGACTGATGTCTTAAACCAGTGTACACAATATCTGTTTTATTTTTATATCTGATTTATCATTAATAATTTTGACTTTTATTAGTTGTTTAACAATTTCATGTATGAAAGTAATTCTAATCTCCTTAGATTATTTTGAGAGAAGAAAGATCGTCTTAGTGATATGTATAAACATTATTCTCGAATGTATTGTTATTGTTATTTCCATGTCCAAAAGAAATATCAATTATAGTGTATCCGTACATAACAAAATCCATGATGATCCAAACCAAGGAACATCTAAGCTCTGCATTAGTGAATCTTTTCATTTTCCAAAGTTTATCTATAAATATGCACATGCCATTGTTTTCTTATAAATTGTTTGGATTTCAATTGAGAAACATTTTGCATCTTTTCTATAGAACACTTTCCTAATTCAGATTTGTACTACCAGGCATCTAGAGCATGGATGGAATGGGTAATGAAGAAAAAAAAAGCATTTGAACGACGAGGAGATTTGGCAGTCACAGCTTGGGCAGAGCAACAACAACTTGAATTGAATCTTAGAGTTCGTCAGCTTTCACGTACAAAGGTGTAGCTGATGTTGATGTCATTGATTTTCTTTTTTATGTTGCATTTCCTGCTTTGATGCATTTGCATTTGATTTTACTGACTATTGATTTGTGGAATGGAATGTAACATTTCAAATTTTGGTGTAGCCTAATTCATTGGAAAAATAGACTGGTATATTTGTTTGAGATGGTACATGTTCGTTACTAATGGCAGTACAACATGGTGGCCCTATCTAATAAATACAGTAAACATCCAAAATGTAAAATTTGAAAAGCATGCTTACAAAGACTACAAAAGCACAGAGAATCCAATATGTCCATTACTTTATGACACATGCTAGTGTTAATCTAAAGTGTGCGGATGTAAATTAGGTTACAAGGTATGAGCTTTTTAAAATTGTCAGCATATGGGAACAATATAATTGGCTATTATGGTCCATGCCACTAAGTTCAGTTTTTCCTTTTCAAAAATTAAATAAAAATTGCTGGATTCAAAATATGGGGAATTAATTTGTTGAGTGCCCAATTTTGCATTATAAGAACCAACCATCCTCCCCATATTGTGCATGCCATTCTGAGTACCGAAGGCTGAGATGCCTGTGTTGTGAAGGGCACCTGCTATGACACCCCTTTCTTACTGTGAAGATTTATTTATTTGAAACATGCTGCTTCTCACAATTCATGGTTGAATTAGAGGTGGTACAAACCGGCTGCATGCAGCTCGGTGAAGGATACCACACTGGAATGTCTGTTTTCTCTGAAGTAACTAGCTCTACTGTGCTTGAACCTAGTGAGGTTCTAGGCTTTTAGGGGATTGTGATGTTTGAACTGGAGAGATATCTTTGAACAAATTTGGTGATGGTTTGAGCTTTTAACGAGAAAATCTTTCAGACTTCCAGAATCTCTTAAAGTTTAAGCTTGGTAGCCTGTTATTTTGATTTGCCTTTCTCATGCTAGTAGAGATAGCCAAAACTTCAAGATTGGTATGACTTTTTTGAAGAAATATCTTGTGAAACACATAATAAGTTGTAACTTATTACACGAAAGGAGGAGAAGAATCTTAGTAAATTAGAAATAAAATATTTAAGTGTAAGGGTTTGAACCTAAAAATGTATGGTCAATTAGTTATTAGTTGTAAGCTTAGTTATCGATTTGCAGCCTCCAGGGCTGGATGTGCGGACGGATGTGCTCTGATCCGGATGTGGATCCGGGTTCCCTGTGGATGTGCACAGGAAGCGCATCCAGGGCAGCCGGATGCTCTTTGGATGCGTTACAGAGAGCATCCGGCTGCCCTAGATGCGCTTCCTGTGCGCATCCACAGGGCATCCGGGAGCATCTGGATGCATCCGCGGCCCAGACACAGTATTTTGACATTTTTTTGAATAATATGGCTCAATATCAACAATGCTATTTATCTTGTTTCATGAAAAATCACTGTGATGGGAAATGAAATATTTGTGAATAGAGAAAAAAATCAAACATAGGAGTTAAACTCAGAAAATGGAATGAGAAAGGCTTGCTGTGCTATTTTTCTATCGGATCAAAATATCGTTATCGGCAACTTATCGCCAAGGGCAAAAAAAAAATATCGGGAAAATATCGGCAACTTATCGGCAAAAATATTGGGAACTTAAAAAATTGCTTAAATTTAATTTGAAATGCAAATTTTTGCAAATTGCTCTAAAACACTGCAAATCACATTTTTTCCCCTTCAAACCCTTTTTTCCTCTCCCAAATACCAATTTGCACACAAGAAAATGTGAAATAACTTCTTTTTGGGCCATCAGTCCCCATTAGCAGTCTGTGGCAAATATTTTGGCGAAATATCGCCGATTTTTTGGCGATAAGTTCATGTTTTTTTGGCAATAAGTTTGCAACTTATCTGTGATATGTACTCCGCGATAAGTTTACGTATTTTATCACGGCCTCCAACTTATCACGATAAATTTACTTACCGGTAATATATCTGCCATATTTTAATCTATGAATTAATGTACCCTCCCTTATTACAAGATTTTGGAAATTATCAATTTTTATGCAGCACGTTTGTTTCCAATATTGATGTACTTTTATAAAAGTTTAAGTTGAAGGTAGTGTATTGGGTCATTGCCAAGCAAGACACCAGTATAGTGTATGAGACCTCCCTTATGCAAGTATTCCACAAGGGTATTGTTCTTCCATTTACCTTATAAGATAAATACATTTTATTGCAAACTCTCCTTTAACTACAATGTTTATCAATGCACCCTTCCTTTGTACACACATTTGTAAAGCACAAAGCCATTTTCTATAGTGCATTTATTTCCCATAGCATTTCTTTGCATATATATATATATATATATATAAACGCATCCAAATGCATCCAAAACCCCCATAAAAAACTTCGGGCATCAGCGCACTCGCACCCGCACCCGCACCCGAATCGGTAATTTAGGTTGTAAGCTCTACTGAAGTCCTTATAACATTAGGATATACTTTATGTTTTCTTTCACTAAGTATGCTCTTTTTATTTGTCCCACATTCATGATTTGGGTTGTTTTCCTTACTTTAATCCATTTTAAGAATACTTTCCCTTCTTACTTTAATCAATATCTTGTTAATCTTTATGTGCTTGATTTTGTGATATGGTACTAGAGCTCAGTTAGAGAGCTATGGAGTCTTTGAGAGTGCGAAGGCTTAGGGACTGCTATTGGTACAGACAGATTGAGGATCAGTATTGTAGCATAGTAAAGAGCCAAAAGTTTTTGCGGATTTGTTATATGTCACATATGGATTTGAGAGTAGAAAAACAAATTATCATTTTTCAGGGTTGCACAGGGCCACAGGCAGTTTTAAGTAGAAAATCACGACTTTTCAATAGAAAAATGTAATATTTTTGTTGAAAATTGCGGGTTTTTAATTGAAAGTTGTGACATTTTTGTGCTAATAATTACACTTTTATTTTGTTGTTGAAAATCGCAAGATTTTTTCATCAAGCTGTGGGTAGGATTTTTTTTTCTCCAAAATCATGGGTAGAATTTTTTTCAAAATTGCGGTGTGGGTTATAATTGCAAAGTTCGCTACCAGGCCAGAAAAATTCCTGATTTGTATACCATTCAGTTGCAATTTTTTTCCAAGTGCTGCAGACTGTAGAGATTTTAAGGGCCAAAAATCATCATTTTTCTCTCAGTTGCTGCTAGGGCATGTTGTGGCTAGGGCAGTGTCGTATGGTTGTTAGTATTTTTTTCTATGAGCATTTTTATGCTTGTACTCTTTTTTTTTGCTAATAGAAGAGACATATTTTTGTCTTGCTCCAAGATTGTATGTTGAGGTAAAAAAAATACAAATGGTCACATTACCTAACATCATACTAGAAGGTAGCCAAAGATTCTTAGTAAAAACTAAACTATTTGGATGCAACATATGTTAACTATTTTTGAGTATAGATGCCTCACAAATATTGTCCGGGGTATAGATGTCTGTCCAACAATTGTAAGTAAGGACCAACATAAATTTAATAAATGTGACAAAAAAACAATAATTTTGATAAAGTTGTTTGTGATAGATGAAATCTTTCTTGAAGTCCATATATGGGAGGTTTTAGTTGAAATTTGGAAGCATTTGCCAGATTTGTATGAATTTAGACAAGGGTAGTGCGTTTTTCTTGAAGAGTAAATCATGCTAGAAGGTAGCCAAATATTCCTAACTATTTTTGAGAACAGATGCCTCACAAATATTGTCCAGGGTATAGATGTCCGTCAAAGTTTGGTCCAAAATAAATTTAATAAATGTGACAAAAAACAATAATTTTAATCAAGTTGTTTGCGATAGATGGAATCTTTCTTGAAGTCCAAATGTGGAAGGTTTTAGTTGAAGAAGAATATTTTATTTTGATCAGAATGGATGAAATGTTTCATTGTAGGGGCATTTTTGTCTCACAATGGATGAAATGTTTCATTGTTTTTTTCTCACAATGGATGAAATGTTTCATTGATGAGGACATCAAAGAGTAGTTGAGAACCACTGGTCAAAAAATAGAAGAGAACTTGGTAGTAACCCTAAAAATCTTACCAATGCAAAGATAGTTTAGTAGTAATTGTAAGACAAAGGGTGTAGAATAGGGGTTTGCAGCCAAAGACAAGGGCAAAGACAAATGGTCCCAGAAGAAAGGGCAACAATGAATTTGAAGATCACCAAGTGCCAGTATTGTGGTAAGACAAGCTACATGAAGAAGCATTTTAGAAAAGGTTGGCTGATTAGAAATCCAATCAAGGAAGGCCTCAGTAGAAGGCTCAATGCCTAGGGTTGCAGGCAACCCAAACCCAAGCACCAAGCTAGAAGATGATGAATTGCTGATGTACAGAATTACTGCTGATAGAACTGTACAGTCTGTTTTTATTATGGCAATCAGATCTGAATCTTTCTAAGAGATTCCAAAAAACCTAGACTAGATGATCTTAGTGGTGCGGTCTGCACTAAAATTGGTACGGCTGGAGAAATGAATAATATTGCTTGTAATGTATGCCTCCAATCACCTCGAATCTGCAATTTTTAATTACTTTCAGATCTGTCTTCAGAAACTTTGTCAATCTTTCTTTGAATGATTTCAATTAAGCTCTCCTGCAATCCCTGAAATGAGATCAGCTAAAGAACTCCCTAGAAAGATCTTTCACTCCTGTAGTGTGATGTCCCCGATTTAGCAGTTGTCTAGGGACATGTATATTAGCCCATCATTGCGACCCTCGTGGGCTAATGTCTGGGTTTGGGGGTCTACTGGTCAGAACTTACTATTTATAGTAAGTCTTCTTCTACCAGTTTCCATTTCTAGTAAGGTGTCTGAGCATATGGTTTGGCAGTGCAGTGATCAGAGTTGGCTTGGAAATGGATGGAATTGATTAATTAAGTCTATCTTAATTAATTATATTGTGAGCTTATTATAAGTCAAATCATTAATATATTAATGATATCTCAATTGACTTATGTTGGACATGTCATTAAAAGTTGATATGTTTATTATTTTATATGGTCCAAAGTTTAAATGAAATAACTTTTAAGTTATGAGTTGTGTGTTGAAGAAGCTTGAGGATTTCGAGTCTTCTACTTGAAGCTGAACCGAATTACTTAAGGCTTCGAATTTCCTTTTGAAATTACCTATAGATCATTTTGAATTTGGAGAATTTGCTAAGACTGAAACGAGGGTTTGAGGAAAGGATTTATGAGCAAAGAATTGCAAATTCTGTCTACAACAACACTTTGAGTCAGCCGGTAGCTGATGATTTGTGCAAGCCGTGATTATCATTGAAGCCGCAGGTGATAGTATTATACTTGTTACCAAGCCGTGGAGGTGCTGCAACATTGCAAGAAGGATCAATGGCCTTGGACGCGAGCGTTGGGCTTTGAAGACATCTCTTATTTCTCAGCCGCAAATTAATTTACAAGCTGCAGACAGGGTAGTGTCGTGCATAGAGATATGATTCACAGGTTTTTAATAATTAACTTCAATAAATATAGATATTGTTTATGTATTTGATGATTTTCAATTTCGGAATATTGAAGGTGAACTCAGAATTTCGTGTGGCATATGAAATCCAATAAACATTTGAAATTAAGCTATATTCAGCATTGCAATTTGATTGTTGTCGAAAAGAATAAAAAAAATACATATGTTTGTTGAAAATTAAAAAAAAAGAGATCAAATTCTAGAATTCCAGAATTTCTTGCAGTTGATTTGAGAATAGAGCCAGTTTGGTTCTTTACAGTGGTATTAGAGCTTCCATCTTGCTATCCTGTAGGGGAATTGGGCTTAATTAATGAACGGTGACAAATATAGACCAAGCTTTCATTATACACGTAGAGGTAGGAATTCTCCACCACCTGGTGATCAGGAATAGGGGAATATGGGAGACAAAATTTCAGGTAATACAAGTAGTAATGAGGATAGAGAGGCTACGACAGTGTTCAGGAATATTGCTTGAAGTCAGCAAGAGTTGGCAGCTGGCCAACAATAGATGACCAACTGTCTTATAGAATCTATCAGATACTCTGCAACGTATTTCTTTGTGTAATGTCCCCGTTTTTGTCAGCATCTGAGTTAAGAGATTAGCCTATTATTGTGATCCTCGTAGGCTAATTATTGCGGATAGAGGATCTTCTGAGGCACAAACTTGGCTTGGGAGGGTCTTGTCTTCCCCACAATTCAGTAAGTTACAGGTTGGTCTTCGTTTGGCTCAAACTGGACTTCATTTGAGCTTAGTTTTGGTGTGCTTACTATTTGTGGTAAGTCGGGTGTTGATTGAGATGGACCCTTTCTATTTTTGGAAAGTGCATTTGGCCACATGGAGAAATAATAGGCGTGGCTCCTATTTCAGACGACATATTAAAATGATGAGTATTTTAGGAGTTATTAAATTTTAGTGGCCAAATTATTATTAAATCATTAAATGGCTTATTATAAAGTTATAAATTAACTTTATAATTTCACTT
>MU223806.1:107197-132073 GCA_018584345.1 Thuja plicata | reverse complement strand
TTTCACTTAAGTTGAGGGTTGAGTCATCATTGGAAGGGGCCATTTATTTAATTGATTTTAAGCCTAAGTCACATTATTATAATGATACTTTATTATAATAATGTTTTTAAAGGAAGTTGTTAAAAAAGGAGTTTTGTTGAGTGGAATTCATTTGGGAAACTTTTGTTTTTAAAGGAAGTTGTTAAAAAGGAGTTGTGTTGAGTGGAATTCATTTGGGAAACTTTTGTCAATAGAGGATTATATATATGAGCCCATTTGATGAGAAAAGCATCGAATGTTTTTATTAAAATTGGTCTTGGGAATTGTTCCTGGATATTTTCAAATCTGTGCCCTTGCTGAAGTAAAAGGGTCAAATTAGTTTTCTAGTAGACTGATTCTACTAGAGCTAATCATTAATTGGTTGCTGAAGTATAACCAATTCTTCTCCTTCGTACTGTCTTGCCTGTGACTGGAGGAAGGATTCAATTCTGATAATTGAATCATCATTGAACTGTGGCCTGCTGAAGAGGTCGATTCATATTCTGGAAGGGTGGATTTAGTCTGGAGACTCGATTGAAGAGTTTATTATTTTTAGAAATTGTTTGGGTTTGCTTGTGAGTGAACGCCATGAATGTTATGGCAAGGTTGCACCCTTAATGCTGAACATATGCAAGCTAGGCTGCCATACTTTCAGCCGTAGGCATTCAGAATACAGTGAACAACAAACATGGGGTTTCTGAATCTATTTGAGGTTATAGTGGGGCGTCTTCTTGTTGGCTGCTGCTTCTTACCAACAACGTTTTCAACACTAGAAGGAAATCGTAGTAATGGGTTGGTGCTTGAACTCTCACGTTTTCATTATGCTGATGACCTTTTACTAATTTCTATTTAAATTTTATTTGCTGCTTCATAAAAACGTGGTGTAATACTTCTGCATGTATGTTTTACTCTCATATGTTGAAAATCATGAAAACCAAATATTGAGAAATAATAAATAAAAGACAAGTTGTTAGTGGTTCTACATTGGCAATATATGATTGGCACAATTTCATATGATTTGTTTGAAAGAATTCTACATTAAAGTGCTGTTGCAATTCAGATAACCAATTGTTTGTTAAAATGCCAAATTTCTGAATTTGACGAGATTTAGAGTGGTTTAAAGTTGAGGCCAAGTCAGGCTCATTACACTTTGCCTCAAGATCAGGGCAGGGATAAAGATATTAGGAGTATCTCGGCGAGTTCTTACAGGTCCAGAGTTGATTTGACAAGTACATAGGATAGGCTCCTATGTCCTACCTTTTTGAGACCGGAGATAGATGTTGTTAGTTTTGATGATGAGGCTTCATTTATTGATGACATATTGGCTTTACATACAGAGTGGGATGCTTTACCTCACGAAGTAAAGTAACATCTTAATTTTGATAGGTTCATGACTCAGAAGAGAGAACATTCTAAAGGTAGAACAGATGGGAGACAGAGACATGTGAGTCATGAACTGAGACAAGCAACCAACAAATTGACTTTGACACATTTTGATGGGAGTGGCAAGATGACAGCCAAAGCTTGGATTCACAAGCTGGACACATACTTGTCTTTGCGTCCTATGTTTGAAGAGGATGCCATTAGATTTGCTGTTTTGCATTTAGATGGTATAGCCCATGACTGGCAGTACGATGGTTGGTCTCCTTGCACCACGGTTAGATTGTGGCTTATCAGAGTTTGTGGATGAGTTAGTAGAAAGATTTGACAAGGACCCAGAGTCCTATTTTAGGGAGCTAGCACAACTCAAACAGACAGGCAGCTTGGAGGCTTTTATTAGTGAGTTTCAGAGAGTATCAGTTATGGTATATGATATTTTAGAGAGGAGCCATGTTATGCTGTTTATTGAGGGGTTAGTTGAACCTCTTAGGGGTTGGGTTAAGTCATTTGACCCTACATCTTTACAGTTGGCAATGAAAAAAGCAAGGGACTTGGAGTTTTCAGCTCCACGAAATAGACTTCCTCCAAGACCATCTAATCCTCCCTATGATAATAAGGCTGCTCCAAAAAGAAGTGAAGGACTAGATTTCAAGAAACTAGACGGGGCCCTTAGATCCAGAAACACTTAGTGATTTGAGGATAAGAAGATTGTGTTTTTATTGCAGGGGTCCCTATGATGAAAAACATGAATGTCCATTGAAGCCTAAAGGTAGAAATAGGCTTATGGAGTGGTATTATGAGGATGAGCATAATTCTGATTTTGAGGGGCAGCAAGCTAATCATGAAGAAGCAGTTAATAGTGAGAAGGTGGATGGGGATTCCCACCTCAAGGTTGTATACCTCTCTAGTATGCAGAAAGAGGGATCTTTCAGGATGAGGGACCTCTTAGCAGGGCAGCGTGTCATTGCCTTGTTGGATACATGTGCCACCCATAACTTCATAGATTCACGTTTGGTCTCTAGGAGAGGCATACATAAAGAGGAGTTTGAGGGCATTAGAGTTAAGGTGGCTGATGGTTACACTTTGAAGTGTGACAAAATGATTCCGGATCTTCCTATGAAGTTAAACAATTATGAGTTCAAAATTGATTTTTATGTGGTTGACATGGGAGGTACTAAATTAGTTTTGGGTATGAGCTGGTTGCACTCTATTGAGGCTTTTTATCTCAGCCTTAAGGATATGGAGATGAATTTTAAGTAAATGGTAAGAAACATATACTCAAGGCAATCAGGGAGGAGAATCTGAAGACCATGTCACTTAGACGTATACATCGTCTCATTAGCCATGACACAGTTGAGTGGGCAGCGAAGGGCAGGATATTACCCACACTTGAGGAGTCAGGGAAATCAACTTATCACCTTGACATACAGGAGCTCAGGACTAAACATTCTAAAGTGTTTAGCAATTTACCACATGGCAGACCACCTGACAGAGGCATTGAACATATTATTGAGCTAGAGGAGGGCACTAAGCCCGTTATGATTACTCCTTACCGGCACCCCAAGCGCCTGAAGGATGAGATAGAGAAAACTATTCAGGAGCTGATTTCTATGGGGCATAGTAGGCCAAGTAAGTCTCCCTTTGCTTCATCAGTTGTTTTGGTGAAGAAAAAGGATGGTACCCTTAGGATGTGCATTAACTACCGGATGCTGAATCAGAAGACAATTAAGAACAGGTTTCCTATTCCGCGCATTGATGAGTTGATAGATGAGTTGCATGGTGCATGCTTCTTCTCTAAGATTGATTTGAGATCGGGTTACCGTCAGATCCGAGTGCGGGAGGAGGACATAGAAAAGACACCCTTTAGATGTCACTGTGGACATTTTGAGTTCTTAGTCATGCCTTTCGGGTTGACTAATGCTCCAGCCACCTTTCAGTCTACCATGAATAGGGTCTTCCACAGTCAGCTGAGGAGATTTGTTCTTGTTTTCTTTGATGATATATTGGTTTATAGCAAGACATGGGATGACCATCTTGTTCATTTGGATATTGTACTGGACATTCTGGATAGGGCTTCTTTGTATGCAAAGGAGTCCAAATGTGCTCTGGGAATGACTGAGTTGCTATACCTTGGTCATATCATCAATGCAGAGGGTGTGCGCATGGACCCTGATAAGGTTCGTGCTATTTTGGATTGGCCTTCCCCTGGGAGCTTGTCACAGTTTAAAGGTTTCATTGGTCTGTATGCTTTCTATCACAGATCACCATCCCATTGTTTTTGAGAGCAGGAAGCTCAGGGGTCCTAAGAGCCTTTAGTGTATATGGCAAGGACATGTTTGCCATAATGCGTTCTTTGGCTAAATTCAGACAATATTTGGTTGGTAGTAAGTTTTGCATAAAAGATGATCATAATAGCCTGAAGTATTTCCTTGGACAACGTGATCTCAATGAGAGGCAACAGAAGTGGGTTAGTAAACTACAGCCATATGATTTTGATATTTCTTATATCAAGGGTACTCAGAATGTGGTTGTTGATGCACTTTCACGGAGGCCTCATTTGTGTGCTATGACAAAGATATCTGAGGATTGGAGGCATTTGATCGTTGTTGAGTATGCTAGAGATAAGTGGGCAGCTGGTTTTATTGATGGGACCATACATGACAGTAGGTATACTCTTGTAAATGAGTTGATAATTTACAAGGAGAGGGTATTGTTGGTTCCAGGATAGAGTGTCAGGTTTGTGGTGTTGAGAGCTTTCCATGATTCTCCCTTAGCAGGGCATCCCGGGTTTTTTAAAACCTATAGGTAGGTGTGGGAGAGGTTTACTTGGACAGGCCTGAAGTATGATGTGCAACAATATGTTAGAGAGTGTTCTGTTTGCTAACAGAACAAGCATGAGCACACATATCCAGCAGGGTTACTGCAATCATTACCCATTCCTGAGCGGAAGTGGGAATGCATTTCCATGGACTTCATTGTGGGCTTGCCTAAAGCCCAGGGTAGGGATTGCATTTTTGTAGTAGTGGATCGTCTTACGAAATATGCTCACTTTTTTCCGATCACTACTATTTATTCTTCCGGGAGGTGTTCAGATTGCATGGTTTACCCTGGAATATAGTGAGTGACCGAGGTAGCCGATTTATGAGTCACTTCTGGCAGAAGCTTTTCAGGTTGTGTGGGACGGAGTTGACTCCCAGTACTAGTTACCACCCTCAGACTGATGGTTAGACTGAGATTGTTAATAAATGGGTGGAGGGCTATCTTCGGAATTATGTGTCTGCTCAACAGAGAGCTTGGGTGAAGTGGATTTATTTATGTGACTATTGCTATAATTCCACTCACCATGTCTATTAAGATGACTCCTTTCCGAGCTCTATATGGATATGATCCTCCTAGTTTCCTGGATTTGCTTTTCAGTGATAGCAAAGTTCCTAGTGCAGGTGATTTGCTGCAGGACAGTCAAGACATTATGGGGACATTGCGGGACAATATTTGGAGAGCTCAGAATCAACAAAAGCAATATACTGATTAGAGGAGGGTTGCCCGCTCTTTCTAGGTTGGAGATATGGTTTATTTGATGTTGCAGCCCTACAGGCAGTCATCTATCTGGAAGAGCGGAGCTGAGAAGCTCAAGCCTCGGTATTATGGGCCTTTCCGTGTTGTTAAATGGGTGGGCAAGGTTGCTTATGAGTTGGATTTGCCAGAGGACAGTAGAGTACATAATGTTTTTATGTATCGCACCTCAAGAAGGCGTTAGGCAGGCATGTTCCGTCCTCTTTTTTGCCACCCCTAGATGATGAGGGGAAATTAAAGTTGATTCCTGAGATTATTTTGGAGGCTCGAGAGAGACATTTGCGACGACAAGTCATTAGAGAGTTCTTGGTGAAGTGGCATGGTTCACCTATTGAGGATGCCACTTGGGAATTAGAGGACAAGCAATCTTCAGGAGGGAGGACTGTGATGTCCCCAATTTGGCAGGTGTCTGGGGACATGCATATTAGCCCATCATTGCGACCCTCGTGGGCTAATGTCTGGGTTTGGGGGTCTCTTGGTCAGAACTTACTATTTATAGTAAGTCTTCTTCTACCGGTTTCCATTTCTGGTAATGTGTTTGAGCAGATGGAAATGGATGGAATTGATTAATTAAGTCTATCTTAATTAATTATATTGTGAGCTTATTATAAGTCAAATCATTAATATATTAATGATATCTCAATTGACTTATGTTGGACATGTCATTAAAAGTTGATATGTTTATTATTTTATATGGTCCAAAATTTAAATGAAATAACTTTTAAGTTATGAGTTGAGTGTTGAAGAAGATTGAGGATTTTGAGTCTTCTACTTGAAGCTGAACTGAATTACTTAAGGCTTCGAATTTCCTTTTGAAATTACCTATTGATCATTTTGAATTTGGAGAATTTACTGAGACTGAAGCGAGGGTTTGAGGAAAGGATTTATGAGCAAAGAATTGCGAATTCTTTGTCTGCAACAATACTTTGAGTCGGCTGATAGCTGATGAATTGTGCAAGTCGTGATTATCATTGAAACCGTGGGTGATAGTATTATACCCGTTACCAAGCCATGGAGGTGCTGCGACATTGCAAGAAGGATTAATGGCCTTGGACGCGAGCGTTGGGCTTTGAAGACATCTCTTATTTCTCAGCCGCAAATTAATTTACATGCTACGGCCAGGGTAGTGCAGTGCATGGAGATATGATTTACAGGTTTTTAATAATTAACTTCTTCAATAAATATTGATATTGTTTATGTATTTGATGATTTTCAATTTCAGAATATTGAAGGTGAACTCAGAATTTCACGTGGCATGTGAAATCCAATAGACATTTTAAATTAAGTTATATTGAGCATTGCAATTTGATTGTTGTTGAAAAGAACAAAAAAAAATACATATGTTTTTTGAAAATTAAAAAAAAAGAGATCAAATTCTAGAATTTCTTGCAGTTGATTTGAGAATAAAGCCAGTTTGGTTTTTTACATGTAGGTATCTAATCCTGTGAAGGTTATCGTCTCCACAAGCTGCTGATTCAAACCCTTCCGTCAGCTCTCAAGCCAAACTCTCTAAAATGAAATTTTCCTATATATCTCCAATTGGGGGGCCAACTTGTCTTTTATCTTCCTTCTCAAACTCAATGCCACTTTAGGGTTTTTGACAATTTTTATTTAATAAACTTCGTAGTCACCTTTTTAATTTTTATTTCATTATCTCCTCATGGGCGTCCACCTTGGTGACTTATTTAAGTGACCTTTATAAAGTCACTTTATTATTTAATCATAAATTCATCTTATAATTTATTCAAAAAGTCACTTTATAATAAAGTAACTTTAATTTATTAAAATAAAATATTGAAGTTATTTTTTTTTTCTTTTAGACAAAATGCTACCTAAGGGGGTAGCTCTCTATATTGATGGAAAAAAATGATTACTTATAGGATCTAGAGTTGGTGAAAGAGGAATACGAGTCCTTCAGTCAGTTTGAAGATCCTTTCCAGTTGCTCAGTGCTGAAAAGATTATCATTCTCAGCCAGGAAGTTATTATATCCTTCCATGTCTGGTTTAACAATCCCCTTTTTGAAAAGGGTCCATGCTTTTCCCATTTTAACCTTTTTTTCCTTTTGCTTCCATATTGAAGATCGCTGCTAGTTCCCCAGTGTGTGACTTGACTTGTATCTCTGAATTTTTTGTCATTACAATCACATAGTTCTTTTCCGCTATTGTTATTCTTGCCACTCCCTGTCCTTTGATATATGTGTCTGCAATTTGAACAAAGGGAGTATACAACCTGGCATATACTTCTCCATTATGGATATGTCCTTCTGCCCATACTTTGCTTCCAACGACTTTGATCATGACTTCCTTTGCCTGCTGATCGTGTGCTTGAGAGAATAACCTCCTGAAACGATCCTCTTTCTCCTCCTGTAAGCACCTGTAATGTCCTCTAAATAAAATATGGAAATGCGTTTGAGTTGAATAAGAGAGCTTTAATTATTTAATATTAGAAAATATTATCACACTAATATTAAATAATTATTGTTCAACTATCAAACATGTCAGTATGTTTAATATTAAACATTTTGCCAAACGGTTCTTTACGGGAATGGACGGGAATTGCACCGAATTCGAATGAATTAAATATGTGAAATCTGAGAAGGAGAGGGAGGCTTGGATTTGTGAAGATATTGTCGGGTAGTGAGGAAGAATAAACTCCTTTTGTCAGAGTTCCTGGCCTAGTGGAGACCGTGAATTGGGAAAATTTATGAATGTTTTTATTGTCTCAGAATTGATCTTACCAAATCATTTCACCAGTATGAAACTGGTCTAATGATTCACATAGATTTGCAGGCTGAAGGAGATGAAAATACCTTATCACAGCAATTTATGCATTAGAAGATTGTATATGTTGTATTTGCAGTTCCAGTAAGGGGTCAAACGAATTAATAATAGCAGGATTTGTGTTTTCTGTCTGAGTTGGTGCGGATCAGACCGAGTCAGTGAACAATCAAGACTGGACAGATACGATTAAATGGAGAGAAGAGAATAAATCAAAGCACAGAGCCGCACGAGAATAATTTGGTAGACGTGTCAAGGTGGCCCTGTGATTATCCACGTTGGAGTTTTTTTAAATATATGACTTCGGCTTTCATGCTTTTATGGAGAAAACTCAATTCTAATTTCCATTCTAGCATGAATTGAAATTATAAGGAATCGAAGTGGGTAGGACCCCGAGGCCGTGTTGAACACAAAAGTCTTATCTTCGAGAATGTGAATAGCACCAGATCCTCTCGATGTTGGGAATTTGGTTCACGACAATGAACACTTGAAAGAAGCAAATGATTCGATGGCCAAAAGTGCATCCTTCTAGAAGTAATCAACGACACTTTGTAGAGCGGGCGACATGGCTAGTAGCTTGGTGGTGTTGGAACTGTGTAGATACAATCCAGATGTCCATTTACTATTTTGAAAAGCTAGCGACAGTCTCAACAATCTTACATTTGTCCATTCATCTAACAGGTGCACAATTGCTGTTATTTTTATTTAAGACCCTGTGTAAATGACGATAAATTAAGGGAACAATGATATTCAATTGCAATTAAGGAATGAGACAAGCAAGAAAGTGTAAAGATGTTATTACTGTATTGTTGGCATGAGTTTAAATGATTCTGTGAAGTAATACCAGTAAATAAGATTGACAATTGTAATCATAATGATTTTATAACTCTGCTACTGTTTGCTGGGAACTTAACTTGGGAATATCATTATTCACTTGTATGTAAAGTTTGCATTTCTGCGCAACCTAGCAATCTCCTGAAATTGAATACTAAACTTTGACAAAACAACTACAAACAAACAGTTTGTCAGAATTACTTTGAGCAAAGTCCAGAGTTTTTTGGTTAAACCAGTAGGGAATTTTACAGTGGTAGCAGAGCAGTGCATCCTGCCAGCCTGTTAGGGCAATTTAATGAGTGTTTTTAATCCATGTTTCCTGTGGATCTGTATTTTCCTCGCCCATTTTCTCTGTTACTGGGGTGCCCATTATATTTGTGTTTTTAGGGCTTCGACTTTCTAGCTCTTTGTTGAAATCGACATCCTTGCCCAAGTTTTGTTCCTTGCATTCCTTATGCCTCTATACTCTTTTCATGTTTTTATTTGTTCTATCCCTTTTCTTTTCCTTAGGGCATTTGACAGTTGGATGTGTTCAATTTCTGCACATATACTAGCCTGTCTTCAAACCACCATGGAAGTGTGTTCACGACCTTGTTTTTATGATTATCTGTCTCCAGGGTTATTGCAAAAAGATTCTTTGGCAGAAAGTATATTTCTAGATTCGGGCCCCAAGATTTTCAACCCAATTTCTGATATCTTTTCTACTTGGTCGACATCCAATTACCCTTGCTATTACAATGTGCATTTTCAAAAAATCTGCCTCTGCATCCACAATTTCTGCGACATTGATTTCAGCGATTGTTTGGTTTTTCTCATTGGTAGAGGATTTAGGTTTTGATTGTCAATCAGGTGTTTTTGCAATAAATTTTCTGAAATTTTGGCAGCCTCCCAATGGAATCCGATTGACCCCTTGCACAAATTCAGGTGGATATGATTTAAGGGAAGAAGACCGCTTCCTTTCTACTTTATAAACTTTGTTTTTCGCAGGGGAAATGTATCGCTTGTGTAGAGAAGAACGAATTTTGTTTTGCCATTATTTTTTATGTTGTTTTAACATTTCCTATTGGTTGAATTTTCTTGAGTAAAGCTTTTTGATAATCCATGTTTGATCAACAAAGCATATTCAAATCTAAATTTTAATATTTAACTAAAAATATTTTTTTATCTACATTATTTATTTTAAATTTATTTGATTTTTTAAACATTAAAGATAACTTTATATTTACTAATATTTAAATATATATTCATAATTATTTCCTAGCCACTGAAATTGGTAGCAGATGCTACACCTGCTGTCCACTGGTGATGTCTAAAAATATCAATACTTACTAAAAAATAGGAAGTTGGCTATGAGCCCACGAGACGCCACAAATAACCCCCTGCAAGGTCCACCAATCTCTGGTGGATTCCCTACCCACTGTATTAGCCTACAGGAATCACTGCTAATGGGTTAATACTGCTAAAAATAGAAAGTGCCTAGGAAGGGGACATTACACATTCATGGCCAAAAAACTAGCATATTAGTTTAATGCATTTGCTTGGTATATACATTTAGGTGCATCATACCACTTCACCAAAAGGCAAGACTAGTTTTTGGAGTACTTCACTTGCAATTCTTCTAAAGATCCAATGATTTTGAGTGGTGGGGAGTACACGGTATTAGACAAAGACAATGTGCAAATATCCTCAAGAGGAGAATTTATTTTTCTTGATGGGTATTATGTGTAAAAAAAAGAGCTTATTCTACTTTCAATTTGTTAGATTATGATACATTATCTCCATCTAGATATGATTTTTAGCAATCACAAGTGATACCTAGTCAACAAAAAGATTAAGAAGACTATTGCTCTTGGTATGGAAGATCATGGAATGTACAAATTGATTAACATTCGTCAAGTTAGGGAACATGCATTGGCAAGCAAGAGTGCATCAATCATTAGTACACGTTGGCATCAACAATATGGACACCTTAATCTATGCCACCTCTCTTAGTTGACTTGAGAGAATTCGGTAGACAATCTTCTTGACATCCAGCAGTAGATAATATCGGGTATTTTGGAACTTGCTAGGAAAGGTAGTTGCACAAAACTCCATTTGTTGATGGACAAGCTTGCAGATCCAAGAGAATCCTTTAGCTAGTAGATGTAGATGTTTGTGGACCAGTGAACATGGCATCCATCATTGGTGCCCATACTTTCTTGTGTGTTGATTTTTATTGTAGGAAGATGTGGGTGTTTTTTTTGAAATTGAAAATTGATGTGCTCAATGAATTTTATAAGTTTAAAGTATTATTAAAAAGAGTAATGTTTTTATGTTGTTATGTAACCACTTTTACATCTGATAATGGAGGAGAATTTTATTCCAATGAATTTAACAATTTTTGTGATAAACTTGGTATGAAAAGATAGTTTACTACACTCTAGACTCCATAGTATAATGGAGTGGTTGAGAGGTAGAACTGCACTATCATGAAGATGGCTTGATGTATGATGGAGAACATGAATGTTCATAATTTTTTTTGCATTAAGGTACTATTTAGTATTTACAATATTAGATTTGTTGAACATCTGGACAAGCAGTGAAGTAGAAGACCCCAAAGGAAATATGCTTTGGGAGGAAGCCCAAAGTCATATCTCGAGGTCTTTGGTATTGCCCATGCTTGGATTCCGGATGAGAAAAGAACCAAGTTATCTCCCAAGAGATTGAACTTGATGATCACAAATTACAATAACAATCATATGGCTTTTAGGTTGGTTTCTATTGACAACATGTTGACTTTTAATAGAGATGTTGATAAAGCGGTTGGACTTTTCCACATCTCTAGAGATCAAAACTATTAAAAAACAACCTAGTGTGGCTAAGGATTTTGGTGGTAGCTTCACCTTGAGGTGGGGAGAATTTTGAGCACATGGAGTCTCTCAAGACAGTAATAATCCCAAACTTTAATGATGATATTGTTTTTGTCAGTGTAAAGTCATTATGCACCTAGTTAATTAATCACCTTTCTAGGATTGACCTATTCGCCTTAGCTTAAGTTTACTTAGGCTATTTCATGATTTTGTCTCACTTCATATAGTTGAGGCATGCGTACTCATCTTTTGAGACACCTAGTGCATTCATGTTTGACACTTGCCCACACACTTTTCAAGTGAGCTCACAAGTGTTGCACCTTTGGAGGGATAGTTAGAGTTTCATTCCTACCTTTCACCTCCTCATCCTGCTTACATATGCAAGGTTAATCATTGTATTATACACTCTTCATATTATATTATAGACTAAGATTATCCTATTGTGTTAATTGTTTCACTAGTGGAAGATCATTTTCATGCTTTTAGATTCCTCGCTTACTCCAACATGGTATCAAAGCCATGAATCACATGTTCCTTCCCGAATCAAGGTGATTCCTACACAGCCCTATAATCGGAGCATCTAGAGCCAAACATGTGCTACCATTGTGTTCAGAGGGCTCGGGAAACAAAAAAATGCCTTTCATTTTGTCAATTAAAGCAATTTTCAGTTTTTGAAGTTTTTTTTGCATTCATATGAAAATTTTAAACTTGATTTTTTTTTTGTTGGGGACCAAAATCACCCTCTACTCATCTTGCTTATTTGCCATTATTGGTAGACATTTGTATTTGTGCAGAGTTTTTGACCAATTTGGTCTATTGTGTAACTATTTTTGGCCTATCTGTCCTTTGTGGGTAGTTCTATGGTTTTATTGCTGTTTGCTGAGATTTCACCATTGTTTTAGCTTCTATTGTTATTGCTTTTCGCTTTTGTTCGGAAGGATCTGTCATTTTTTTTTCTTGTAGATTGATGTTTGTGCCATTGAGGGAATTTGAAGGTTTCAATTGTTTGCTGTAATTTTTTGCTAGTCCATTCTTGGCTTGCACGTTGGAGGCCGAAGTCAGCTTTTTTCACCAATGTGTTTCAGCCTTATTGTTGATTGAATACCCATGTGCAAACTCAACGTGCTACACAATATTCCATATAATCACATTGCAACAAGCACAACTCTTCCAACATCTCCTCTCAATACTAGCATAGCGGCCTCCATCAGTTGTTCAGCAACCTTTTTTTGCATTCTTGGCATCTTTCTCTAACTAGGTGATGGAGATCAATGAGAATTCTTTTAGATGGACCTCTATTGAAGCTAGCGACCTCCACACATCACAAGCAATGCACCCTATGCATCACAACATATTACCAGGTTAGAGAGGTGACATTGTTACAAACACTTATCATTTTGACACTGTGATCTACACCACACATGAAGTAGATAAAGCTTTAGCTTGCAATTAAGGGGAAATCTTCATTTTCTCTTGCTACCAAAATCGACCTCCTCTTGGGCATACATTGGAGGTGTGGCACAATTTGCATAGATTTTCTATACCGTGCATTCCTTGTGTGTTTGAAACTCTCAGTTTGAAAGCGACCCCATATGCCATCCCAATGCCAATCAAACACTACCACATGGTTTCTTTTGACTTGGGCAACAATCTTCCATGTCATCATTGTCTCCCACTTGGTGCAGAGTGACTTGGTCAAAAGCTATTAGCTAAGACATTTTTTTCTTACCAGCTCTTGGTGACCCTCCTCCAACAATGCCACAATTGGTGAAAGATCGGCCAGGCATTCCCAAATCAACCCTCATGAAATCTGTTGCGGTCTCACTTGCGTCCTTAACTTCTACTCAATCAAAGACGTTGCAGGTTCCTCCATTGCATGTCCCGTGTGGCTTCAGCTCCACTCTCATCTCCATCATTATGGTATCATTTGGTATAGCTATGCTTTTTTGTAAAGTGAAAACATTTATTGCTAATTATTAAATGCTTTTTGTTAACTGTCATATAAGTTCAGCTACAATTTACATTCTACGTGTAACGCATGTGATGGATTTATCATTTATGTTCCTTGTTTATGTATGTTAGCTTCTATTTGATTATGTTATAGTGTTTTTAAGTTATATTCAATAAAGGGTGCATGAAATAAGTTTTAAATTGTTAAAATCTCTAAATTTTAAGGGTTTTTTAAATTTGCTGATTCATGGGCGATTCGATTCCGATTTATGGGCAATTCGCGATTCGATTCGGCCTTGCCGATTCCAAGACGATTCCGATTCTCGTTTCTTTGATATAGACCCTCAATTTAACATTAAGTGGTTAATACTAATTGTTGCATAACCATCAAAGTGTTTTAGGGGGGATTTTTTTTCCATAATTTGCAAATGAGGGGTCATTTTTTTGAGAGGAGATTTTTGCTCACTAGGTTTTCTCCATTTTCTCCATTTTGTCCACTTTGTGAGGAATTTGTACTTGAGTACCTAACATGGCTTGGTAGCCAAGACTCATCATCTTCCGTACATTACTCTCTAAATTGCACTTAGGGGGAGGGGGCATTAGTGTAAATAATCATTATATACCTAGTTAGCTAATTACCTTTCTAGGATTGACCTATTCACACTTAGCTTAAGTTTACTTAGGCTATTTCATAATTTTGTTTCACTTTATATGATTGAGACACCTAGTGCATTCACATTTTGACTCTTGCTCATACACTTGTCAAGTGAGCTTACAAGTGTTGTACGTTTGGAGGGGTAGTCAGAGTTGCACTCCTACCTTCTCACCTCCTCATCCTTGCTTATATATGCAAGGTTGATCATTGCATTATAAACTTCATATTATATGATAGATTATCCTATCGTGTTAATTGTTTCACTATTGGAAGATTGTTTTCATGCTTTCAGATTCCTGGCTTACTCCAACAGTTTTAAGTAGCCCAACTCACGGTGACAACATTGATTTGGATGAAGAGGATCCCAACAAGTGACCAAAGTGGTGGCACATCACAATTAGAGGTGTTCAACTAAGTGAAATGATTGAGACACGATTATTGAGAGGCAAGAGGAAGAGAAATACAATCAATTTTGTTCAAATGATCAATATTTAGGAGTTAATTAGCCACATATGTTTGAAGAGGACAAAGGAAAGATTAATTGAGAAAGGGCCATGGCAAACAAGCAAGAGTTTTGTAAAAAAATAAGAGTTGGGATCTCATAGATCTTCTATCAAGGAAGAAACACATTGGTTGCAAATGGTTGTACTAGATCAAGTAATAAATAATTAGTGCACTAGACAATTGCAAGGAATTGTTGATTGCAGAAGGGTTCTCACAAATATAGGGCATCGATTATGATGAGATATTTACTCCTAAAACAAAGATGAGCACCATTTGTTTACTCCCAATCATGGAAGCTCAATTTGCTTGGATTAGATTATGGGGAAGGAGCATCTTGTATGCCAACTAAAGAAAGCTCTATATGGTGTGAAGTGAGCACTCAGGGCATCCTACATCAAACTTTGTAGGTAATTAGATGATTAGGGTTTTTTAGTGGAGTCCTTTGGATTCCAATTAATACATCAAAAGCATAGGTAATGATATCATTCTATTGATTACATATGTAGATATCATTTTTACAAGTAGTGAGGCATGTGCTATCGAATAGATCGAAATTTAGTATGATTAAAGCTTTTGACATGACTGATCTTGTTGGGAATATTACATCATTCATGTAGGTTGCATGTCATATTTTAATTATTTATTAGTTGGTTGTAGTTTATTTGTTGGCATTATGAGTTGTTAAACTTAAAACAACTCATAAATAGGAGTTTGTTTTTGCTATCCCATAGTAATGGAGTTGTTATAGGATCCTTCCTATAATATAAGAAATACAACTACATATGTGTGTAATTTGTATTGAACGGATATTGAAGAGAAGGATTATTACTCCGTGAACAAAATTGTTTGGTATGACTGTCCATATTTCAATATGGTATCAGAGCCAGTAGGCAATGACAAGGGATAAGAGAAGCAGTGGAAGGAATAATAGGCTGTAAGGTGGTTGTTGAGTTTGTTTCTATGCCTTATTTCTTCCATGAGATTCTTGGGAGGGAGATTTTTTCTTTTGCCTTTTATTCTAGGCTTGGGTCAGGCCTGTCTTACACTATGCCCATCTCTTGATCCATTTCATCTATATAATGGAGACATTGTCAAGGTAGTGGAGAAATCTCGTGTATAGTCCTTTTGCCTTTGCAAGTAGATCTGAGGAGAATGGAAATTGAAGCCTCAAAATCTTTTTGTGCTCAGGGTGAGCTATTTTCGAATCTTTAGTTTGGGGTCACTTCCACATTCTTATCTTCTGCGACAAACACTACATATCATTTATGTAGTAGTAATACTTGTTTGACACCATTGATATGTATTTCTACCAATGATCGCTTGTTGTGTTGAATGTTTGCTCTTGTGATCATTGAACACCATACAACAACTTTCATTGGCTCTTTGTCTGAGCTTTACCTTATTTCTGGTTTTGGAGCATTGATAAAATTCTAGGTCTCATTTGGATTGCTGGATGGGAGCACATTTAAACCCACATCATTTGTTTGGAAGACACTTAGCAGAATGGAGGACAAGTGTGAAACTTGGTCTTCTTTTCTTCTTCTAAATATTTTGTAAGGATCTATTTAGAAATTTCTTATTTGTTTGGAGACTAATGTTAATTTTTTTTAGATACATGCATCAAAAAAAAAGGGAGGGTGGTATTATTAATTTAGGGAAAGTTATTGTCTATGAAAATAAAATAAATTATGATGTAAAATGATCTTATTTTGAGTGCTTGTCGGTGGTAACTGACACTCTTCAAGCATTGCAAAAAAGCACATTGTGTCACTTTATCAATAAATTTTTTGAAGAAGAGATGATAAAGTAATTACCAAGTTGTAATGGTCAATTAGCTATATGTTGTAGGTTTTAATAATGCTGACTTTAGGATGTAACTTATGTTGTATTTTTTTTTTGCTTGATAAACGGCCATAGCCTTTTTATTTTATTAAATTTTCTTATTATTTTTTACATCTCCGTTCAAATTCGGGCACTAGTGGGGAAGAACGGAGTGAAGAAAACCCCCCAGTATCGCCCGGGGACCATAGTCCACTTAGACTAAATAAAAGTAGTGAGAGTACAATGATTATAGGGGCATACCCCTAAGTACAAAGATAAGAGGGCATACCCTCATGCATTTTTGACATTACATATATGTTCCAAGTAACATCTTTCTGTTTTATACAAAAAATTACCATGTTTGTTAGATGAGAGATAAGGCTTTTCTCCTTCCTCCAAGAGCTTGAGAAGAAGTATAATACATATATGAAGTGGATGTAGGCTTTTCCTTCTTTTATTTATGGGCATGATCCCGTTGAAAAATTCTCCACCAAAAGCTAAGATCTTTGTTAGTTTGCCATTTGATTAAATAAATATTCTTAACAAATTAAAAAGATCTTACTTGTTTTTGAAACACTACCTTCTGTCTTGACAATTCTTGCATCCATTAGATTATATAATACAAAAAGTGCCATAATGCTTTTTATGTTATGCTCTTTGACTGTGAGGAAAGGATTTTCCTTTACAGTTCATGCACAAAATTAACTATTTTAGAGAGTTAGCGTACTTGATATTGCCCAGTGTAACAGAGAAAACCTCTTTACCAAAAATCTTGCATACCACCATGGTTTGACATGGTTTTATCATAAGAGTTTGAGGAACATGACCAGTGTCTTTAACAGAGAGCCTGGAAGTAATCCTGAATTAATTGATATAAAATTAAACCAGATCCCTGTCTTATTTCATGCCTCATGGATTTTAATTAGTCTACAAGGATCTTTAGTAATAAACTTACGGGAGGTCTGTTTTTAAAAAAAAATAAAATCCAGGTAGAGTTACCAATTTTCGTCCTTTGAGCTCAATTTGGGAATTTTAATTCGTTGAGTCTTTTGCTTAAGTCCCAAGTCTATTTGATGAGACAGAGGGATTCTACTAAGGATTAGAGTTTTAGGGTTTGATTCTGCAGTTTTAAAATTCCTGTTATAGTTATTCATTGATTTTATTTTAAACTCTACAGGATTAAGACCCTATCCTACAACATTAATCCCTAAATTCATATTAATTACGCATTCATGGCATAATTAACCGTCGTGCACTCGCAAACCACAAAGCTACAGGATAACTTACACAGCGAGTGAACGACAACATTATTTAAGCCATGAACTAAACCATGTCGCGCACTCGCGGGCCAAATGAAACTGCAATCCACACCCGCGACCACGCGAAACAACTAAAAACCCTTGGCAGTTATAGAATAAGAGTTTGACATCTTCCTTCCTAAGATAGGAATAACATGACGGTTTAAATCCCCAAAGGATTGATGATGGAGCCATTTGTTCCTAGATTGGCCAGTTTATCTGCTCTCTTATTCCCTTCTCTATATATATGATTGAAGGTAATAGAGGTGAATTTTTCTGTTATGGATAATGCATGATCTAGAAGTGCTTTGAGCTTCCAATTTGGAATTGTTTGGGATCTAAGAGCATTGATGGTGTTGGTGGAATCACCTTCTATATCAAGATTTGAGATTCCTAATTTGGAACATAGTTTGAGGCCTTCCACCAGTGCACACATTTCGATCATATTGTTAGTGGTAGTACCTAAAGGTTTTGCAAGAGAGGCAATTTCCATCCCGTTTGAATCATGAATGACACAACCTATACCAGCGGGTCTAGGGTTACCTCTGGAAGCCCCATCAAAGTTGAGTTTGAATCTGCCCTCAGATGGAGGATTCCATACACATTCTTTTCTTGCTTTGGCATTGTTGATGTTTGGTTTGTTGGACCAAGGAGGGATCTTGAGACCAATCCATTGGTGTTTCATAGCACCATCCTATGCAGTCATAGATTTATTAGGAACTGACTGATTTGATAATCTATTGTTTGTTACTTCGATGATGTTTGCATTAATTTTATTTATAAGTTGATTAACCTCCATATATTTGTCTTTAAAGAGTCTTTGATTCCTCTCCTTCCATACTTCACATATAAGAATAGACGGACTTACTTTCCATATGATATTGTAAATACTATCTTTATGGTAGTTTGGCCAGGTTTTGAACATGTCTTTCAGGCTATGAGGAAATGCTGATGTGTAGTCAAGTTTGTCACAAAGCCATTCCCAGCATTTCCTAGTATAAGGGCAGTGTAGGAGTAATTGATTTGTGGATTCAGAATCTGAATTACAGAGGCAGCATCTGCTGGGGCCTTCATATCTGTATTTTAGTTTTTGCGTGTTCTTTTTATTTGTCCCACATTCATAACATGGGCTGTCTCCTGCACTTGTAATCCTTTATAAGAAGGCTTTGCCGCCGTATTTTGATCATTCACGAAGTGTCTGGGCACTTAATTTACCTTAAAATTTTCTTTTATTTCTTCATCAATTTTAAATTGGAACTTCATCTGGTAATATGGATTATGACTAGGTATCACATCTTTGTGCTAAACATAGGTGTGTAGGTTTTGACAGATGCCAATGTCCTAAAAATGTGACAGAAATATAGTCCCAAACAGCTTCCAAATAACAAATATGTGTGAAATACACTAAATTGAAATATAGAAAGTTTCTATTTTTAGTAAAATGTTGGATTGGAATAGTTAATGAGGAAAAACTTAATAGACCCTTCTCTCTTCATTACGTGCATCATCAGGTATAACCGTATAACCCCGAGTAGAAAAATTTCATATCAGCATTAAAATAATTCCTGATAGCTTTAGCCTTTAGTAATGGCAATGCGATATAAACATTTGAACTGATTCACAGGCCTAAACTAGATTTGGTCATGAAATTTGACGGCATGAACTATTTATTAATGAGTCGATCCCTTGTGGAAAGCTTGTATGTGGTGGTGGCATGCACCAAATTAATGTCTAGCTGGGCAGTGACCTAAAATTCCACCTTTACCTCTACTTGGTTCCCGGCCATAAAAGCAAAAAGCTGGGAAGAAAATAATTCAAAAACTGAAATTCTTCTACAGATATAGCAAGCATTTGACTTTATGGATACACTATATTCCTGGACATGTGTCGTTATGATCCTCTTGTTTGTTTGGATCTACCTTAAACACATCCAGATTACAGATCTATGTGGAAAATGATGGATTAAATGGACACACAGCTAAGAGTATAGTGGAAGTATATTAATCAATTCTGAATTTCTCTAATGTAGTGCCTGCATTTTAATGGATAGATAGAAAGGTGAAATTAACAGTTATATCTATTATCGACTACCTGTTAGACTGCCTTTTTGAGCTTCTATCATAAATAGTTCGATTTATTGCTTTTTCAAAGACACTACCTGTACAAATATGCATACGGTTTCTGCAGTCGGGATAAAATGTGGCTTCTATGTATGAGTTCTTATAAGAGCTCTTCAAAAAGACAATGCAGGGTTCTGATTGTTTATAGCAATTCTAGGTATTTGGCCTTGATAGAGATAATAGGGAAAATATGGAGATGACTTTGGCATTACCTATACCATGGGGGAGTAACAGCCTCCAAGTTTAGGTTGTTGTAATTGCCTGGGAACATTTCTTCTTGACATGTTGTTTGGATAAGCTTATGGTTCATAAATTCAAGTAGTAGCTCCTGTTACATTAAATGATTGTAAGATTATCTTGTAAGCAAGCCGTTGGCCTTTCCATATGAAAAAGAAATCAATTTTCTGCCACCATGTGTATACTTGGGAACACAGCTCCTTGATATGTTGTTTGGATGAGCTTATGGTGCATAAATTTAATAAAAACTTCCTGTTATATGAAACAGCTGTAATATTATCTATAACTTATAAGCAAGCAACTGGCCTTTCCATATGAAAAATAAATTCAAATCTCTTTTAACTTGGTTTTTGATTTCAGAATTATGGTGTTTATTAATGTTCTTTTTGGCTTTAGACTGACCCAGAAGAAGAAAGGAAGATCTTGGCTCGGGAAAAGCGGGCTTCCATGGCAAATTTCACAAGTACCATGAAGCGTCATGCACTTGTTTTAAAGAAAAGGGATTTAATGAGGAAGAAAGCAGAGGAAGATCAGAATAAGCTTTTTCAGCAGCTTCTTGCACAGGAGGGGCTTGAACTCGACATTGAAGAAGATGACAAAGCATGAATCTTCCACATTCTCAGGCAATGAAAAAAATCATCTAACAGCCAATGTAGTTTCCAACTGGATGATTTGTGTTTTATATACAGTGGGCAACGTGACCAACTGACCTGTAAATTCAGTGGGCAAATGTTCTATGTACAAAATACCATGGGACATTCAAGTCTAATTTGTTTTATATAATTATGCTAAAGATGATCATTCTGAAAGTATTAATAATGAGTGGCTTACGCCTTGTTTGTTAGTTGGTTCTGTGAACAAGATTCGAGTGCTCACCTGTTTTCGAAGACCATAGGCATAAGGAGCCAAATATGTGTTTAGCTTTCAATCAACTTGAGAGCGAAGTTATTTGAAGCAATCCCGGAGGCTACATGATGACCAAGCCAAAGTCATGCAAAGCTCAGTAATATAAGAAATGTTATACAGGGGACAGAGATTTGACACGTCTTACAAATGTCTGTAATTGCCAATTATTTGTAATCATTTATCATACAAGTGCCAATTGATATCAGTGTATGCTTTATAGCTGTGGCATCTCTGTGGATGCTTTTTTGCTTTTTGTTATCAAATCAATCTATTTTGGTTATTATCCACATTTAATTGTGTATAGGGTTCTCTTCTCAAAACTTTTTGAGAGCTATTTGAATTACAGTAGCATTTACATGACAATGACGCAACAAATGTGAAGTGTAAATGGAATACAGTTAAATGGGTTTAAAATGGAAAAAAAACAACAGAACACATTAAATAATTGAAATATAAATATAGAAAAATAACTGTAATTGTTATTTTGATGTCAAATAAAGTAAAAAGCGAAGCACAGCTCAAATTTCAATTATAAGACAAAGTTTCAATTAGAAGACAAAGATTCCATGTTGTCAATTACTCTTGAATTGTCCTTAATTTTTAGTTGTAGTACATATTGTCATGGACAAAACATACTTGGAGCATAGAGATAGCTTTTAGGACAGCTGTGAAGTCGATGCCCTGGCACCTGTATTCTCTACACAAGTGTGACCATGACCATCCAAAACTTCATTCAGGATAGCCAAATCATCTCATCAAATGAAGACTTTTCATTAGTTGCAACCCATTATGAATGAAAATTAGTCTCATCGAGATATATTTGGCCGATTGTATTTGATACTACTTGAGATAAACAATGATGACTCAAGTACTTGACTATAGGTGAGTTTGGAAATGGGAAAATGATAGAAGTCATAATTGGAAAGTTCCTAATCTCAACTTCTCTTCGAACAAAGATGAGGGTGGCAGACGATGAAGATCAGACCATTTCTCCATTGTGGGCTCAAATGGTACTCCAAGAATGCCTGCAAGTAGAATAATGGCATGACTCGATTAAAAATTGTGATGCCACCCAACAGAGTGCTTTGGCATCATGGCCAAAGTAAATCTTCCATCATTGCATGAAAATTTTACTAGTTTTAAAACAAAATTTATTAACAAAGGTGTGTAATTGAATTCCATTCAATATATAATATATTGTTGATTGCTGAATATTAATTTAAAAATCAATACTTGGTGTTATTGTTTTTCTTTTATTCTAATGTGGATATGTCGTTAAAAAATTCTTCTGCTTTCTTGTATAATTGTAATGTTGCTATGGTGGTTTTTCTTTTCTTTACACGAAAGAATATGGAAGTACATTTGAGGAATATATTTCTCACTTCTCCATCTGTCTCATGGACTATAATAGATAGAGGGATTAAGATATCATGGAGGTGACAATGCATTTGGAGATTACATTTGTTATTAATCTCCCAAATTGGTATAAAAATGCTCTTATCATGTTGTATTGCATTGCCTCTTGTCTTGTTCATAGCATAGAATTTTTTTCTTGGCTTTGAAATGTGGACAACATTTGTAGATTGATCCAAAATGTTTCATCAATCAAATATAAGATGGTGAATTGATGATTTATTTGACTTAAAAATTTGCACTCTATCTATGAAACAAACATATGCTTTAAGTTAATTTTACATTTTGCAATATATAATTTTTTGGAATGTTTTACAATATAAATCTAGTAGTTGCAAACCTTGCCACATCTAGTATGCCAAACTCCTAGTAGTGAACAATCTTATCTTGCTCAACACTCTAGTGTGGTTATGTTTGACTTTGCCAATATAACCCCTCTATTATAGGGTTAACTCGATCAAGTTTCCTTATGCTTGAAAAGGTTATAAAAAGACAATGTGCCAAACACGGGTTCCAAATTAATATTAGGCATTTCTTTTATAAGAAAATTATTTGTTACTGCATAAGATATTACATTGTTGGTGATAATTTAGAATATTGAATGTGGCTTGACATTTATGTGTGTAGATTTTTATTTACTTAGTGGGATGATGATGTAGATGTTAGGATTAAGTAATACTGAGAGGGGGGGTGAATCAGTATTACAACACATTAAACTTAAACCAAGTAAATTCCAACTTAACCAGATAATTGTTGAAATCAAAAGAACATAATCACAAAACACACAGCTCATAACACCATGAATTTGTTGTCAAGGAAACACTGGCCATGGGAAAACCCCGGTGGGGATGGTACCCACAAATATGCACTAAAATTATATTGTCCCTGTTAGGAGACCTAGCCCTGTTAGGAGCTGATTATTACATTAGTACATTTCGTTGTTAGAGGAATACAAAACCTTGCTAAAGGTATACCGAGCTCATTGCTCATACAATCAGAAATGAGATTCTATTACAAGGTTTTATCAAGAATGAACAATACAAGCATCTGCTATGCTTAGGTAGTTCCAGCTGTAGTTCGCATTACCATTTGACTGATTCTGATATCACAATGCATCCATCCAACTCTTCGCATCCATACCAATCTATCACACATTCCATCACATCCATCACTTCTCAAAAAGTTCTTCTTATATATACACATTAGTACATTTGAGACCTCTTTTCGACGACTATGCGTCGCAATTCTGACACTACCCCGTCGGGCAAGCGACACAGATTGGTGTTGCAGTTTTGGTGTCGGAATCACCGACGACTGGTATGTCTGTCGTTATTGCGACGATATCGACCGTCACAATATGCACCGACTACGATGGTTAACATGTCGTCGTTACACATTATGAGTGTCGTAATTACGACGGGTATGCGACGGATATGTTGTCCATGCGACGTCCAGCTATCAGATTATTCTGACATCTGGACGTCGCATTTAGTGCTTTGGCGTCGATCGTTCTTTGAATACCGTCGCAATTACGACGGTATTGACTGTCGCATTATACACCGGCTAGAATGGTCAACCTGCCGTTGTTACACATTATGAGTGTCACAAGTACGACAGGTGTGCGATGGATACGCTGTACATGCGATGTCCATCTGTCAGATTATTCTGACATCTGGACGTCGCATGTAGTGCTTTGGCATCGGTCGTTCTCTGAATAACATCGTAATTGCGACAGTATGCTATATTTAAAAAAAAATATTTGTCGTGCATGGATGAAGTGAGACCTTAAATATTGAGCTTCTCTTTGTTTCGAGAATAGTTTAACATTCTCTACTTAACTGGGCCAACCACGTGAAGGTGGAAGCTCATTTGCCCCCTCCTAGGAGCCTCTTATGACCCTTTACGACACTTTAAGACCTCTAAGATGTATTCCTAGGGATCGTAAAGGGCCATAAAGGGTCATAAGGGGTCTTGGGACACAATAATTGAGCAACATAAATGTAGGCATCATGGTCACAATTCTTTGGAGAAACCACTCAATTATGTTGTCTCCAAAGAATTGTGACCATGATGCCTACATTTATGATTCTCAGTTGTTGTGAGATTAAAAGTCTTATAAGGAACATGTCGTGTCTATGTGGAACTGCATAGGATCGTCACCAAAGGGGGTTCCGGATCAGAGAACCCCCTTTCACTTAATAATTATGAAGCCATCAATGGTATACTAATTGTTTAGGATTGTAAGTTTCCATTGATGGCTTCAAATTATCAAGCAAAAGGTGCTTTTTAGTACAAAAGACTTAGCAGCCTCTAGAGCCTTTTGCTTGAATGCATTATACACCTGACGTACTTCATGGAAACTTTTTGCATCAGGATTACAGGGAAATGTAAACCAAGATTCATATAGAGAAATGTGTTGCTCTTGGAAAATGGTTGATGGTGATTGATGAAGAAGATTTGAAAATGATGATTGATCCAATTCAGATTGGTGCAACATTTTCAAATCTTCTTCATAATCATCATCAAATGAACATTTTCAA
>MU223806.1:89858-105149 GCA_018584345.1 Thuja plicata | reverse complement strand
ACCCTTCATCAACCTTAGGATCCACAAATGACCCCCAAGGTACACTTTATCCCCCAAATGCCATTAAGGGTTACAATGCTTTGATCCTTTACAGAAGGATTCACATACAATCCAAAACATAAGAAAATCATATTTAAATGACCATTATTGGTCTCACTAACATCACTCTAAATTCCCCGTTAACATCTAAAATTCACTCATTCATTCATCTATTAATAAAATGTAACATTCATGAATTATCACTACATTCATTAACACATAAGATTAATTAGCATTAATTAACATGCATTCATTAGCATTCATTAAGACATCATAACATTCATTAACACATAAGATTGAAATATTGAGACATAAATATCAGTCATTATCAAATAAGTTGCATAAATGAGAATCATTTCTTTTTTGACTTTTTCTTTTTTTCTGCTTCCCTATATTGTTGCAGAGGTGTATCCATCTCGGCATCGTCATTTCTTGTTGCCCGTGCACGTGATCTCACTGTCCTTTGCAAAGGCGGGTCCTCTGCAATAACAAATAAAAGGGTTAAATTAAAAAATATTATCATAATTGGGGTTAATTTTAAAACATATTATCATAATTGTTACAAGCATTTCAATACTTTAAAAAACATAAACGTGACGCTCTTTGCCTTGTCCAACCACATCTTCTTGCCCGACGGCTTGAACCTCAACACGCTCATTGGGAACCTCTACATCCCCTGCAAATGCTATAGAAAATGTTGTATTAATCCCAACACATTATAATTAAATTGTTATTACTTCGCCAAATTTAATTTAAAATGTTTACTTGTATTAATAAATCAATAATCAAAATTCGAATAGAAAATGTATACCTTGAGTACTACAATGCACATTTGAATCTACGCCTCCGTCGTGCTCAGATGGCGTTTCAGGATCAACAGGCTGCATTCCAATGTAAATAATTAGTGCATTTATTGACACTATATACATATAAATACAAGACAAATATTGAGAAATGTTAATCATTCAGTTATATATATATATATATTCACTTTAAAGTTTTAAACAAATATATAATCATTTTTTCCTTACTTAAAACAAATATATTCACTTTATGTTAGAACTTAACATCAAATACAGTAATTGGTAAAGTATTCAACTTGAAATAAAAATCAATTGGCTTATTTACCTGATCGATAGATCCACTAGAAGAACCTTGCGCACTCATTGATCAGAATCATTCAACCACAACTGTATAGCCTTGTTTGTAGCCTACTTTCTTGTCCTCTTCTGAAATTTTTTGTTTGAACTCCAAGCCCTACATTTTTGCTTGGTATCATGAATTTTTATTGTAGTGTATTTCATCAAAACTAAATTGATTACAATTTATAAATATTTGCATACGATTTTTCATTTACTATCACTTACAATTCGTGCAACAAGTTTTGAATATCCACCCGAGCCGAGCTTGTGTTGCCGGTGCTTTAGTTTTCTTGCTTCTGTTGCCTTCGATGTGTCAGGCAACCTATGTGATGTTTGAAATGTGTTAGATCACATAAGTACAAAGAGTAAATAGTACATATTTTCATTATTAAGATTATCACGTACCTTCTTTCCTCGAGTGATACTATTTGTCCACCATGTCTCGCGCATCTCTCAAGTGCATCCCTTTTAAGATTCTCCCACTCATTAATAGGAACATAGGGGGCCGCTCATAAAAATAGTTGCGTTCTATTTGGGACATGTAGTTGCCCCTAATATACTTCAAATTTTGGCCTGATTTCTCAAGGAGCTTAAGTCTTTGAAAGGCGTTGGGTCCAAAAAGTTTTATCATAGAGTCAATGAGTTTATCCTTTAACTCTTTATCTTGTAATTGCCACCTTTTAAGGAAAAAAAACTGTTAGATTCATAAATGAAGTGAAGCTACCTTTTAATATACTTGAAGAAAGGGATGAAAGGAAATCTGATCTAGAAATGAAATCAAAATATGATACCATGTGCGTAGGGTCGGCCCAAAAAATGCGCAAACATTCATCATTAAGTTTTTCATAAAATAGATTATTCCCTGCAAAATAATAATGAGATTATTAGTTATTTCAAGGGACTTCACAGGGGGTTAGTGCATTACATTATGAGTATAAGATTGTATAGTAAAAGAAAGGATCAATCTTTAAAGTACCTGTAAGTTGGGCTACTCTCATGGGAAGTCCATCTTCAATGTTCACGAGCAATTGATCACAATTCTCTATTGTTCCCGTACTTCTAACATGAGTACATCTAGGAATTTGGTCATCGCCTCCTACATAAAATGAATCCAATATTACAAAATGCCCCTTAAGAAAGAATTGTTCAAGTGAAATAAACACATGATAAATGAGAGAGAAAAAGAGGAATCTACTTACCAATAATAGGCGTTGCCATCACATCTCTGTCCATGCTACGTGTTGCCGACATTGCAGCCGGTAGTACCTCTGTGGTTCTGATCCTCATAGCAGGTGGTGTACTCAACATAGGATCAATAGTAGGTGCTGAAAAATAAGATTGTTAGAGCATAAAAAAATATGGACAACCATGGACAAGATTGTTAGATCTATTAAAAAATATATATTGTTCGAGCAAAACACAAGTGGAGGATAGAACATGTGATCTACTTGAAACCTGAAGTATCTACATCTGGGGTGTTGGTGCTATTTCTTGTTTAAATTGTGCCCTGTAATTTTCCTAGGGTCTCCTGTCATTAATAGTGTCAAGGGCTTTGAAATTGAGATTCAAATTGTTCTTATGCCTCTGCAAAGTTGCTCAAACCCTTAACCTAATTGAAAATGGTGGAAAATGACTAAAAAACCCTAACTGCCTTGGTCGATTCTATTTTCATGTTACTTTTTTGGTCACTTAAGTTTCCTTAAGTCATGTGTCCATTTTAAATGGGTTACTTTTGCAAAAAGATTGTGATTTCTAACCGCTCTAATAATTCCTAAGTCGCGCCATGAAAAGTCCCTTTTACGTCATCACCTCATGTGTTGAGCAAGTCAACTTTGATCGAATGGTCGGCTTAATGGCTTAATCAAAAGATGCACGACATCTAGCGAGCAAGCGATTAAGTGGCGGCGACACGTGTTCTCGATGGGGCCGAATAAGTCATGAAAGTCTTCAGTTAAACAATTGACAAATATGAAAAGATCGAACGGCCTGCTTAATGGCTTAATCAAAAGATACTCGACATCTAGCGAGTAAGTGATTAAGCGGAGGTGACGCGTGTCCTTAGTGGGGCCAAACATCCAGAGGTGGTGAGAGTTTAAACTTCAGTCAAGTTGTTTTAAATTTGATGGCTCGTTTAATGGCTTAATCAGAACATGCACGACATCTATCAAGTAAGCGATTAAGCGGTGGTGACGCGTGTCCTTGGTGGGGCCGAACAGTCATAAAGGCATTCTGTTAAATAGTGGGCAAGTTTGGAAAGATCGAACGACCCGCTTAATGGCTTAAAGGAAAAGTGCACGGAATCTAACGGGCAAGCGATTAAGCGGAGGTGACACCTGTCTAGGGAAGAGTGTGGGTCCAGTCGCAGACGAGTATAAAAGGTGTTAAAGTCCAGAAAGATCTGACGGTCGGCTTAATGTCTTATACCTAAGATGCTTGACATCTATCGAGTAAGCCATTAAGCGGTGATGACATCTGGTAGTTGGTGGGCCCAGGCATTCAAAGCTGGCGAGAGTTTAAACTTTAGTTAAGTTGTTTCCTATCTGACGGATCACTTAATCGCTTAAATAAAAAGTGCTCGACATCTAGCGAGTAAGCGATTAAGCGGTGGCGACACATGTCCTCAGTCGACAGTTGTTTTTGGGAAAATAAGATAGCCGTTAGATGCAGAGAATGATGTCCAGAATCAACGACTCAAATTCAAAGTTGGTAAAATATGCTGCAGAGAGCTGTTAAGTTGTGAAATTGAAGCCTATGAATTAATTGTAGAGCGTGTGACAACTCCAGTCGAATTCAATTCAAAATATTGATTTGATTGAGGCCGTAGAATTGATTAAGTTGACTTGCAGTCTTAATGATTCACCAAAACCATTTGAGCAAAGATGGAATTGCAAAGAAAACTGGATTCACGCGACTTCTATGCATAACGGGTAAGCTTACTGATTCACTAGCATTCAAATTGTGGTGGAATTTGCAGTTGAGAAAGGTTTTAGAGCTTTGTTTCAGAATCTGAGTCTAGTATCAAAAGAAAAAACCTTAGAATGGCCCCTAGAATTGAGGTTTCTGGAGAGAGTGATTACCAAAAATAGAATGTTAGGGAAGATTTGTTGCAAAAATTGCCACTGTCCTTAGGGGATGCCACACAAATTAAAAGAGTAGTTCCACCACATCCTCACTTCAAAATTGGGGAAGGGTTATATGATTCAGGTAGGTGGGCGAAAGATGCCAATACTAGTTTTAATGGCCTCACTCTATTCAGAACAGCCTATAGCCAGAGGAATGCCCCTACCCCAGACTGTAATATTTGGGAATTAGATGTGGGAAAACTGATAGCACCTAGTGTGTTCATGGACATTGATTTGTTCACCTTGATTTCAAACACTTATGATAAGGTGGCTAGGGTTGTTAGGGATACCCAGGGAAATATACTATTGACTGTATCAGTTGATGAAATCAGAAGGATTTTCAAGTTAACTGAAACCTCTCAACATATGGATGATATTGATCTTGAGTAATTTAAAGAAATATACCAGAACCAAAGAGATTATTACAGAGGTGAAGTAGTGAAGGGGTATGTCAACACAATAGGGAACTTGGTTGTGGTAGGGCCTAGAACCATGGAACCTTTCAAACTGGATCTTTTTAATGGCAAGGCCATGGAGATGTAATTTTGGGGATAGATGAAGAGGTGGCAATGCCTGTCTATATAATGTTGATGGTTGTTCAAATTCTGCATCCCCACTTGTCAATAGTATTTGATTTTGCATCTTATATTGCTCAGGAGATCCATGAGGGTCTGTCAGGAATCCAAGATGGAAACATACAGAAACCAATGGGTTGGTATTCCCTCATGATTCATATGTTCTTATTCAACAGTGCAGACTTCTTTGAGGAAGAAATGGAACTGGAGAAATTCCAAGATGGTAAAGAATTGCCTGTTCAAATGTGGAGTGCAGATTTGTCATGGGACAGGAAGAATGCTAGCTATGTGTATTTTGACAAAGTTTTTACAACTAGACTCAAGTCACTGCTGAGTAACCAGAATGCTAGGGTTCACAATGAAATGATGAGGCTTTTAAGGCCTATGGAATATGCCCCAGAGTTAAAAATTTCTCACAATTGGGGAGATTTAATCTTGTACCCTTTTCCCATAGTAATTAGGGTTTATGGTTTCAGAGGTACTCCTTATGTGCTACCCTACAGAGTCCCACTCAAGATTGGAGTAGCTGAAATTATAAGGCAATTAGGTGGGCTACAGGAAGAAGCCCTGACCAGAAAGATGAAGGGAAATATCTTTCCTACCCTCACTAGAGCCCATCACTTTATCATAACCAAAGGTGGGTGGACACAGTTTGATAAGTATTTTGAGCCCTATCATTTAGCCACCTCAATGTCCAGATGTGCAGACAATGAAGACTTTATCATGGGTATGTTCAGGAAAAGGAATAAATGCATAATCTTAGAACATCAGTTCAATTACCCTGAGGATATCATTAGAAATATTTTTGACCTTGATGCTTAGGAAATCAGGAAAGAGAAATGGATGGTGTACAAGAATTCTTTGGACTTTGTATGAAATTTTGATAAGACTTATGATCCTTTAAAGGATTTTTTCCCATGGTCTTACAAAATTGATTCCCTAATGAATCTTTTTGAGGGAATTATGCAAACCCTAAATGAGAAGAGGCAGAGAGTAGTTGAAAATGATCCAGAAAGGGCTCTTGCTGTCCTGAATAGATTTCCACAGAGCAGAATAGTCCCACTAGGGAATTATGTAGTGTATAAGAGAAGAGGATATACCACTGTTGCTCCCAAAGTTGACAAACCTCTTCAGCATAAGGGAAAGAGACCAGTAGATACTGATGTTCAAGAGGTTCCCTCTCCCAAGAGGTAAAGGGTGGAAACAAAAGAATAGGGGAGTGAATTGTATTCTCCTTCCCAATCCCCCATGTAGTATGATGATCAGGCCATTGCTGAACAACTAGTCAAAATGAGGAATGCTGGTGAAGTGGTTGTTACTACTCAAGAGCTGCAAGAAGGGATGCCAGAGGCACCTAGACATACAACAACTAACCTCACAGTAGCAGAGTTTGCTGGTAAGGAATTAGATCCTGTAACCAAACAGGCCAGTGATGAATTCTTGTCTGATGATAATTTCATCAAAACTAGGGCTTTCATTCAATTTCTATGGAGGTGCCATATTGATGAATACAATCATAAGTGCCAAAAGATGATAGAAGCTCAACCCAACTCTGCCAAGGAGGATATAGAGAAAGAAGTTAAGAAAGAAATGATATCAAATTTTGATAAGATTACTCTTGAAGAGGGCAGACAAATGGTTAAAAGGCAAGGAGTTCTCATATTGCCACAATGGGATCTAGTGGATGCAGTAGTCTTTGATGCTGTAAGAAAGCAAGCTAAACCTATGAGCACTGCTGGGACATCAATTGGTGCCCATTTTAGTGAAGATCATGCAGCTCTGGCAATCTGGTCATTAAAGAAAAAGGACAAGAGGAGAATGAAGGAAGATGATGAGGTTGAAGACACGGGCAGTGTAATTGTGAAGAGGGTTGCTGATACCTCAGGAACTAAAGCTGCAAACCTTGTTGTACAAACAACCAATTTAAGCATGAAGGTAGCTGAAAGAGAAAAGGAGGCCTATGCTAGCTTGAATGAGAGATATGAGTTTGCACTCAAAGCTTATAATGAGGAAAAGGTCAAATCCTTGATGAAAGACAACAGAATAGCAGAGTTGGAGGGTAAACAAAAAGTCCAATTCGTGCCCCAAGGGGTAATTGCCCAGGAAACTCATCAACCCTCCTCCTCTAGTCCATTTGTAACATATCCCCCATCCCCTGCACCTCTAAGTCCCACTACTCAAGAAGCTATTAATGCTAAAATAGCAGAATTAGAGGCTGAGAAGAATAGGTTGATCAATGAAAGAACAAGGCTAGAAGAAGAGGGTAAAAGAGATCTTGAAGATTCCCCAGCATACAAAGAGGCTAAGGAGTTGGTAAAACAAAAATGTTCTGATCAAATATTCTCCAACCTCAAAAGGTGTGCCAGTGAGGTTGAAACCTCTCTAACCTTTGCCTACTGGGAAAGAAGATTGCAAGCATCACCAGTAAACATGAGGATGCAAAGGAAAAATGGGATCTGATAGTGAATAATTGGAAAGGGAATGCAACCCATGTCAAAACATTTTACTCTCTTTCAAAGGAGCAGAATAATGTTGACATCACCCTGACAAGTACCCATAAATGTCTCAAACTGATGGTTAATTTGGACATCAAGAAGAGCATGGTCATAAAGAGGGTCACAATTTTGAGAGGAGAGTTCTCCAGGGATAGGTATGACATGTTTCCCAACAAGTTCAAAGAAGATGGGAACATAAAGAATGAAGCCTTATGGCTGAGGCAGTTGAATGAAGCACTAACCAGTAGGACAAAAAGTATTGTTACATTGGCAAATACTGGCTGGTTTGTGCTAACTATTGATATTTTGAACAAAGCCAAGGCATTTTTTGAATCCTGGGAGGCAGAATTTGAGAAAACTAACGATGATTGGGAGGAGTTCAACAGCCAAAAGGATGATGTTCTCAATTTTAGTTGGCCGAGTGATGAGGTGTTCACTACATTGGTTAGCAAGTATGGAATAGTCACCCTGGTAACATGAGACAATAAACATAAAGGGGACAACTAACACCAAAGAGGTTAAGCAATTTGAACAAATCAGATGTTGGGGCCTATGCATCAGCAAGACAACAAGGTCCAGATGACAAAGATCTAGCCAGATCAAAGCAACCTCAAGCATCCAGGCGGTCACAGGACAAAAAATTACATGGCTCATAGAAGACTTTGTTGTTCCCATCTGCCTAAAGTTTTGTCTTTTCTTGAAACTGTATTTTTTCATTTAGTCCAGTCATCCATAGCTTTTTGCATCCTTATTTTCCAAAAGTATTCCAAGATGACTGTGGCTTTCTATAAGTATCAAATTCTAGTATTGCAATAAGGATGGTAAAAAATAAGACTACAAGGCAGATTACTGAATTGTGTTTGACTGTTGGTTTTTGAGTCTTCTGAATGTACTGATATTGATTTACATTAATAAAATACAATGGAATCTCCATTTTGATATCTATGATGTCTTCTTTCATTTTCTATTAATTCTTGTATGTTCAATTTGTAAGGCATTTTGAATATACTAGTTATAAGATAGTCATGTTCTTGTCTGTGAGTTGCTTTCAAGGAAATTTTTAAATCTTGCAGATAATAGCAGAGGGTTAGGGTTGATGCAGGGATTTGATATAGGGGTGTGAGGATGAGAGGATAGCTTGTAAGGCATTCTATCTGGGTTTCATTTGTATTTCTATTGATTATCTTTAATATGTGTATGCTCTATTTTGACTCTATCACCCATGATTAGGCACTGGTCAATATGCTGACAAGTGGTTGTTATCATCAATTCAAATTTAATCAATTTTTATATTTTTTCTATTTCAAGTACATGTCTAGTTAATTGTATTCAGTACAATTCATCTTAGTGATTCCTTGAAGAGTGAATCAAAAGGTTAGCCTTCCTAGGCCTAAATGACATAAAAATAAGAAGGATTACCAATCCTTAATCCACTGTTAAAAAACTGCTGAAAGCAAATATTCTGTCAAAGGTGCACCCGCCTGGGTATGTGGAGCCCAAAGTGTAGAAGGTTTTTTCATCCTTGTTAATTAGCCCTTTTCCCTGTGAGAATCTAACTTGGGTTTAAGAGAGTCTAGCATTTATTGTCATTATAATTGATTCTGCAAGAAAAAGAGCTAACATGGGGCATGGTCCTTTAATTTTTTTTGTGTCCTCTGTAAAAAAACACATATGTATTTTAGTTAAGTACATAAATAAAAGAGTATACTATAAAAACCATTATTGAACTTTTGTTATAATTAAAAACTACATTAATACTTACTGTATAAGTCTGAACACGGTGAGGAAAATCATCCTCTCTCATCAATATTTTAGGAGTCTGAGGTTGAATATCTACCAATCGAGTTAACTCTCTTGAAATTGCACGAAGGACCATTTGCAGTGCAACCACATGATCAACGTTTGATGAAAAATCAACAATGAATGGATCCTACTCATCCTGCGGCTCCTTATGGACTACTTGTTCCTTTCCCTTTTTCTGATCAACACTCGTTTGTGAGAACAATATTATTAGCTCTTTATTTAAAAACAATCCAAAATAGTAGTGAAGAATAAAACATAACAAAAAATACACATTAACATTTTTCTTGTATGTGCATTTGTACAACAATGAGTTTTACCTGTCGGGAAGAAGAAGTCCCATCAGAACCATCATCGCCATGCGTATCATGTGGCTATTGATCCATACTATAGCCCTGTATTTCAAAAAAAAATCATTGAGACATGTTAAAAAACGTGTTCTTATTCTAAGTTATGTTGAATAATAGACAATTATCAGAATGCTTCAATTAAAAGAAGAGATAGTTTTTTAATTTTTAAACAATTTTAATTTGTTCATAGTGCGTACCACCTCGTCCATGATAGTGGGTTTTTTTTGTATCTATGCGATTCAAATTGTAATCAATAATCGTCTCTTCACCTCCACGTATTGATTTGATCGCACATACAAATACGCGATTTCCCTCGCACACCTCAAATATGCAATTGGGTTGCTTCTTAGTTGATGCAGGTCATGTACTGTTTATAAAACCTGCAATATTCCCTGATGCTTTTGGCTTTCTGTCAACATATATAGCTACTGTTTTACTTCATTCACTGACTTTTTGTTGTATGTAATTTTCCACGAGTGCATACCTACACATACTTTTTTTATATCTAACAATCTGCATCCAACTACTATAATCATAACAAGGTCTGACATAATCCATAAATTTGACAACTTTGTTTTAAGAGACCTTTATGCCATCCATGGAAAATAGGCCCAAACCATGTAATGAAGATGATGCTATGTGATATATCCTCTCTCTAACACAAAAATCAGTGTTTATTGAAGGAAGATCATCAGGGACCTATTGTTTCTGTAGATGTTTGTACCTAAAGGGCACCTTGGAGTCACCTTTTCTCTCATCATCATAAGAACACGACCCCCCTTGAGCAAGAAAAAATTCCATGCGTTTATTGAATTTATTTTTGATCTTTTGACCTCGAGTCGACCTCCTTGATTTAGACATACTAAATGTCTCACTTTCTTCTTCCATTCCTACATTTTCCTCACTCGAGGAATACAAATCTGACAAATACCTATTTTCTAGTACCTACACTTCATGAAATGAGAGAGACAGGTGACAATGAGAGAGATATTTTACAAATGGTAAAAGACATTAATTTCTATGGGGTGTATTGACTTATACTTGAAAATCCATGAGACTGTGTGGGATACTTGATAAAAGATAATAGTTATATAATCAGACAAACAAAGTTCACTCCATAGTTTTTATTACATCTTGTGAAGGACATTATACATTGTTAAAATTATGTATTTATCCTACAATATTTTGAATATCTTAGCATTGCATATAAATGAACATCTCAGCATTGCATGAGATACCATTGTGGCATTTCGTCAAACAATTCTCATGCCTTGCCAGTGTTTGTATTACATCTTGTGAAGGACATTATACATTGTTAAAATTATTTATTTATGCTTTTAGAATTAGCTCACTCCATTGCAGGGAACAAAGAGAATCCCCTATGATTTAACATCATTGATGTGCAAGGAAATATAAAATTATCAGAAGCAAATCTCATAACATAGTATTTAGATTAAATGCATTGATATACAAAAATACACTCTTTTAGAATGAAATTTCTCTTAACAAAAGATCAAAGATATAAGTAGGACATATAAAACAAGGTGAATAAGAGTAGTTAGATATTCATGCTAAAACCAAAAATTCCATTAATATGAAACCCTAAGCATATTAGTGGGAAAAGTGTAGATTTCAACCCAAAATAATCGTTAAAAGATGCCAAACATCTACCGTAATTGTACATTTCATTCATGTCATTGATACTATTCTTCATCCATCTCATCATCAAGATCACCATCGTCGACAACATCATCACCACCACTATCTTTATCATTGTCGTCATCAGCATCATCATCATTGTCATCCTCCTCCTCATCATCATCGTGATTAGTAGCAACAACATCATCGTCGTCTTCTTCTTCATATTATTCTTCGACTAACTCTTGATCGTGATCATCATCTACATCATCTTCCACTTCTTCCTATTCCATCACATTTTACTTTATCGACCTTCCTCTTGGATTATGTCTAACAACAAATGACCAACCCAGTTTATGTGGAACCTCTGAGTAAAATACCTACTCACATTGGCTTGGAAGAACATAGGGATCTTCCCCAACTGGCTCAAACAACCTTGTATTAATCATTGGAAATCCATTGTCATGTTCAATAACAGTTCTATCAAGATCATTTTTATTGAGTCGTAGTTTGTACCATTTCACGATGAAGAGAACTAATTTGAAGGAATTAAAGTCACAGTCAAGTATATCAACCAAAATACCATAGTATCGATTTTGCGACTCTCAAGGATGTAAGTCATTTCTAGATGAAATATCGATCACCTCAAAGATTGCACTTATCCCAGAATCACAAGTTCTCTTTGTGTCATCCAAATTTTTGATGCAAAATTTATAACCATTGCATAACATAGCCTTGTGGTGTTTCACCTACAATAATGTCAAACATGTGTAAATTATTGCATCACGAGTTGAAAAACATACGATTGATTAACAAATTTATAAGTACCTGGTGATCTCTTAAACCATATGCTAAATCTATTTCCTTTTGTGTAACATTGGGATCTCCATTACGATGAGCTTGCATAACCAATGAAGACATGGATTCCTATTTTAATCTATGACCATAATGTTGACATCGTTCAATCCATACCATCATCCAATCTTGATTGTTTACAATTAACAAATGTATTGCATCCCACTCTTTAGCAACTGTACAAAAGTAAATAGATGAATTAAAACATATTTATTTTGAAGATTAAGAATTAATTAACTACAATAACATCTCATAATTTATTACCTTTCAGTTTCCTAAATCTACCGTTGCCCATCAAGTACTCCCCTTCAAATTTTCTAATGGAGCTGAGACCCCAAATGCAATTTATATGGGTCTTTGCTACAAGATTAGGAAGATATTGAGTAACGTACACCATCATCTGGTATACCATATATCCCTCAACCATAGATCCCTCATGACATTCTCTTTGTCAGACCAAACCCTTCAAAAATTTCAAGCGTCTCTCAACCATCCACATCGACCTAGTCTGTATAGGTCCACACAATTCAATCTCCTCAACTTGGTGTATGAGGTAGTGTTCTTGTGCATTGAAAAAATTTGAAGGTAAACACTTTTGCATTTCACACATTAGATGAGGAATTCTTTTCTTCCAATATTTTATATCTTATTTATGGGTTTCTTTAGATGAAAACCACCTACAAGGGATTCAAGACACAAAAATATATAAATATGAGACTTTATAATATATTACTTGTTTGATATATTGAACAAATATCACTTCTTACCTCATGTATTTTCCAAGATCATATATCACTTGTTTGATATTATTGTCAAAGTTCTCTGGGAGCGATAGGGGTAGAAAATATTGTTGGATGATATTAGTTTTTAATACTCATATTTTGTCATTGATGTCAACATATATTTCAGTGAAAGAAGACAGACTAGTTACTTGACTGGAAGGCATGTACGGATGAACCATAAAAAACGAAGTTGGATTTAAGCAGAAGATTGAGTTTTGACCTTACATCTAAGGCTGCTTGACTTTATGTTTCATATCATGGATGTTACAACTATTTTAGTAAAGACTATTTTTCTGGACTATGACTATGATTCTGGACAGAGAAGGTCTCTATATTTCAGGCATATCTTGCTGAGGAAGATGTTTTGGAACTTACGAGCTTACTAATGGAGAGCTGACATATGATGGTGAAATGGGTTGAGTTCAATTTCTATTTGGGTACTAATGACGTCAGCTGTGGCGTGTGTTTTGGAGAAGACTTATTTCTTGGCCGACTTCAGACTTGTAATGTGTGGAAATTAATTTTGAGTATGGATTGCGGATCTGGAAGTATTTTTAATGAATTTTAAATATTGCATACTTGTTATAGGTACCGTGTGTATCTTAGAAAGGGATTATGTAATTATTTGTATGATGGGAAGCCTTAATTGGCCGAGCTAGTTAATTGTGTATTTGGAAAGCTTAACTGGCTGACCTAATGGGTTATTGTAAGAGGGTATATATGAGTGATCTTTTCATTTGTGAAAAGTGTGGCAGAGAAAGAAAAGAGAAGAGATTTGTGAAGCTACAAAGCTTGATTACTAGATAGAGAGCAGAGTTGGTACTTCATTGGAATTGACTAAGCAAAGATAGTTGCTATCAGACAATTCACTAGATTGTGTATTTGTTGTATACACTTGATGCAGATTGTGAATCCTTGAGGGTGGATTTAACCTTCTTTGGGAAGTGAGCCTTGGAAGTGAGCCTACTACTTTCATTGACTCCTAACAGGGACTGTGTACTGTAATGTAATAACAAGCTCCTAACAAGGCTAATATCTTTTAACAGGGATACTATACTCTCAGTACATTATTTTGTGGGTGTTAATTCCCACCGGGGTTTTACCTTTAACAGGGTTTCCTTGACAAAAAATATTGTGTTATGGTGTTGGCAATTACTGTGTTATTTACTTTTGATGTTATGGTTCATAAAGTTTAAAGTTTAATAATCTATTGCACAACCGATTCACCCCCCTCTCAGTTGTCTTGTGGACTATTATTCCTAACAATTGGTATCAGAGCTACTGGTCCTCAGAGAGAAAGTTTAACAGCTTGAGGTGATCCTGAAGATGACTTACTATAGGAAGGATAGTCCGAAGTTTGATCCTGAAAACTTTGATAGTTGGCAGAAAAAGACGGGAACACATTTGCTATGTCTGGGAATTGAGTACTGGATGATCACAAAGAAGAATGTAGCAATAGTGACTTAAGGAGCTGGAAAAGGCTACTAAAGACTAAAATAAACCATTTTCCTACAATAAGGTTGCAAGGGAATCTCTTATCAGTGCCCTATCTGAAGGAGAATTCATTGAAGTGAAAGACTTGGGCTCTGCACATGACATCTGGACAAGACTGGAAGCATTGTATGTTGGGGACAAATTTACAAAAAAAGCAAAGTTGCATAACTGGAAAACAAAGATGGAATCACTGAAGATGAGAGAAGATGAGAATGTCAAAGCATATGCACAAAGAATTACTAAGGTAGTTACTGGTATTAGGAACTCTGGAGGTACTTACAACAAGGAAGAAGTAATTGCAAAGATTCTCATATCTTTGACACCTACATATAGAACCAAAGTATAGGCTATAGAGGAGATCATACCTTTGACACCGAACTTCACTAGAGAGATGCTGATTGGCAAGCTTACTACATTCGAGGCCACAGAATTGGGAGACACTTTACCTAGGTTAGAGTCAGCATTCAAGGAAACTGTGCACAAGAACAAGGAGACCTTATCTAGAAATGCAAGCAGTAGTGATCTAAGAGAAGAACTTGGAGCTTATGCTGATGAATAAGAACAGATACAGGAAGAAGAAAGAAAGCTAGATGAAGTTGTGGCACTGATTGCTAGAAGAGAAAAGAGAGGTAAGGGTAAATTTGAAGGAAAATTACCTTTGAAATGTTTTTCATGTAATAAGATTGGTCATTTTGCATTTAGATTTCCTACAAGAATCCCAAAGCACAAACCTAATTTTTTCAAGTCTAAGTTCTCAAAAGATAAGGAATGTTATTATGATAGTGAGGGAATATTTGATGAAGAGGATGATAAATTTGATGATATTGGATTCATTACTATTAAAGATGATGCACCTATGCATGAGGAATAAGCCCTAGTATCCTGAGTTGAAAAGAAATCTGAATGGGTTATAGACAGTGGATGTTCACACCATATGACTGGAGATAGGAATAAGTTTGTGAGTTTGAAGAAACATGATGGTGGTGTTGTTAGATTTGG
>MU223806.1:55346-72059 GCA_018584345.1 Thuja plicata | reverse complement strand
TCTTGTTTAATTTGTGTTCATTTCATGAAAAGATACATGTAAAGGAAAATAAATTTCTGCATCTAAAGATTACATGTATATATATGCCAAATAACTTGTATATACTATACAAGGAAAGGAACTGAAATATAAAATAATGTGGGCTGCTATGAGCATAGCCAACTTTCAGAATAATATGCAAGAGTACATGCATACATAAGAGGATGAACATAAATAATAAGGGTACTAGACATTGCCTGAAGTGATGAATTTTTGACTCGAGTATGAATCCAGTGTGCTCCTGTGTGATCTAGAACCTGCAAAGAAAAGAGAGATGAGGGTTAGATAAAAAATATATAAGCATGAATGGTATCTTATTACTGATCCTCATCTACAATTATGCATGTGCATAGTCAAGCCATACACTTCTGAAAGAAAAACCATGCTACAGGACATGTGCACTTAGAAGAATGTTGCAGAAAGGAAAGAAGATACCATGTTTTTCCTCATGAAATGATCATAAATGAGGAGTACCACATAGTGAATATCAACAAAAAAATAAATAAAGAGAGATCAAACACTTCACACAATGCCTTGAAGGTAATAGAAATGATGCCCTAGCTCTCAAAGCTCATGGGTCATCAAACATTCCAAATGCAAAGATGTAAAAAATGCTAGTATTAAACAACAAGCTTATAAACAATGCATGATGCCCTAGCTTGCAGCCTACGAGCCATCAAGACATTTCGTCATGAAATTATCATAAATGGGGAGTACCACATAGTGAACATCAACAAAAAAAAATAAAGAGAGATCAAACACTTCACACAATGCCTTGAAAGTAATAGAAATGATGCTCTAGCTCTCAAAGCTCGCGGGTCATCATGCATTCCAAATGCAAATATGTAAACAATGCCAGTATTAAATAGTGAGCTCATAAACAATGCATGATGCCCTAGCTTGCAGCCCACGAGCCATCAAGACATTTCCTCATGAAATGATAAAAAATGGGGAGTACCACATAGTGAATATCAACAAAAAAACAAATAAAGAGAGATCAAACACTTCACACAATACCTTGTAGGTAATAGAAACAATGCCCTAGCTCTCAAAGCTCGCAGGTCATCAAGCATTCCAAATGCAAAGATGTAAACAATGCCAATATTAAAATTCATATTATGCCATTAAATCAACAAATGACATCAAAATAAAATTGAGTTAATGAGAAGACAAATCTCAAATTCCTACCTCAAGTCGTGGCTGCCATATACCAAGATTCCAATCTTCCATAGTTAGGGCCCTCTTCGCGCATGACGGTATGTGATCATGAAAATTAGAAATGAGCCTTTCTTTTTCTTCTTCTTTTTTGTTTATAATCACGTGGGTGTCGAAATTACAATGGTACCGTCACTATTATGAAAACATCAGGGGCACTTGGAAAAAAAAACAAAAATCACACACAAATGGTAGGCCATCGCAAATTGGCGTCGAAATTTGACCCAAAATGTTGTAGTGACATTGTTATATATCCAGTCAACTCCCAATTACATCAAAAAATAGAATTAATACTTGTACAAAAATAAATTACCAAGTTGGAGATCATATACTATCAAAACATAGGCAATCCACAATCCAAATCCAACATAGCACATTTGGACTTCACATTATACTCTGTCAATCATCACAACTGTTCATTTGCCCTATATCATTGTTCCTCTATCTTCACATGTCTTCATCATACTGTAACTTACTGCGATCAACTCCAAAACATAAATGATCTTAACATGCCAAAATAGCTTCTCCTAAGCTCGCATTTCTTTATTCATGATATACTATCTTTGCTAAACAAAACTGTACTCCTGTACCCTGTAACTCTACTTCCAGAACTTAGTCATTTTGTGATCATACCATTCAATATCCATAGAAGATGTGTTTCCATAAATGACAACCCTCAAGTGTTCCAAAACACTCTTGAATGAACCACTTTCGAACAATCTCTCCCTTTGGCATTGATGACAACACTTAGTGAAAAATGACTAAGTGTCAATACCAAAAAAAGATATACACAACACTCTTTATCTTATTTACATATATCTTCTCTACTATATACATTTTTCATATCTTCTCTTCTCCCCCTTTGACATCAATGGAAAAGCTATAAAAAAATGTAGAATACATAACAAAATTGTGCCACTGCTTACCAAACAAATTTTTTTTTATACCATCTTTAGCACATCTTGGAAGGATCTCTCTAAGATCTTCACTTCCTCTAACCAAGTCTTCACCAGTATTTGAGTCATATGAATCAACCCATTTAGTGCAAAATAAGATTTCTCTACTGCCTTTAGCTTGGTAGGCATATGTTCGATGAGGGCCTGCGTTGTCTTCTCCATGTCAGAAAGATGGGTCTCAAGAATTGATAACTTAGGAGTGATTAAACTCTTTAGCATACCAAATCTTCCCACAAATATCCATTTCTCTGTATCCAAAACACTTAGTTTGTCCAATATCCTAGACACTTCTCTATCTAACTCCAATATAGAGTGTGAAGAGGTCTCACAAGTGTCCATCATCTTGTCTAGAGTTAGTCTGTCCTTTTCTATTATCTCCTCAATGTTTTTGAGATGTCTAATAGGATTTATATAGTAACTGTATAACTTCCTTCCATGCAATACATAACTCCTTGCCTCAGATATAGTTTTGTTCAATATGCCCAAGTCCCATGAGATAGACTTGCAAACTTCTTCCAACTTCTTTGTGAGGTACTTCTTCTCTGCTTTCTCTTCAATGATCTTCTCCAAGGACTCATAGTGACTGTCAAAGTCATCCAATACCCTATTTATGTTCTCTGCACTATCCTTTGATTGGAAAAAAAGGTATAGGTAGGAGTTTGTTGACAGTATCAACTGCTCTTTTTATTACCCTTGTCTTCTTCTCACCTTTCTGCTCAGATCTCTCTTTTGATTTAGCAAATTTGATGTAGGATAACTTCATTATCTCATCCATATCCATATTCTCAACATCAGTGCAATGAGTCTTATCTCCACTTGCCAATAATAAAGATGAAGAAACAAATGCATGAATTTCATGTTTGTCTTCAACTTTATTCATTGTTTCCTTCACTGCTTCAACTTCACTCACTCTCTGCTCTTCTTTCTCTTCCATTTCTAGAGAAATGCTTCCTTCAATGTTGGCATCTTTCTCAAAAGGGTCACTAAAATCCTGCAAGGTATCCAAAGACACAACCATACCAGAAACAAAGAAATCTGGTTGCTTCACAATACTCACAAATTGACTAATGTCTTCGCCCATTGATTTTTCAAGACTTATTTCTTCCATCCTTGATGAATCACCTTTTTCAATAGTTCTAAGCTTAGTATCCTTTCGTGGTGAGGACTACTCAGGTTCAGTACCCATCAGAACCTTATCCACAATCTTCTGTGTTTCCTTAATCACTTCATCGTACCTTCTCCCCATTATCTTTACCAATCTCGACTTAGTTCTCAACAAAGGTTTTAAAGCGTTCAAGATATTCTCCATCTCCTTAATAGAAACAACTAGTAACATGTCTTCAATTTCTTTTACTCTGATTGCTTCATCTTCTATCTATGCTATTTGTTTCCTCAACTCTAATTTCTCATAGAGTTCCTCAGGTATACTACCTTCAACTTCTAACAAGTTCTTCTTAAAAGCAAGTAAGTGGTTTATTATCATGTCTTCAATCAAAGTAAGATTAGATGCATCATAAGTTACATAGAATCTAGACAAGGTATTAAGTTTTCCTTTCTCAACTATTCTCTTCTCCAATATCTTTATGTCAGGTTTCCAGAGATGTTTCACATCTGGACTCTTATCTTCTACTTTCTTTACTTCTTCCTTCTCTTCAAATTATTTCCTCTATCTTTAAGGTGGAGAGTCCTATTTAGTGGACCTTGTGTTTCTTCTCGGAAGTTCCATAAGTTTCTCTTTCTACGATGTTCTCTTTGGTGGTGTAGGTGTTGTTTCAGATATATCAATCATAGTAGAAGATGGACTAATTACCTTCTCAACTTCTGGAGGTGGAAGGGATGTAGGAGCACTGCTCACCAATATAGAAACACTCTTTGTCATCTTCTTTTTTACCTCTTTCATCTCCTCCTTTTTTTATAATAGCCTTGGCTGCTAGATCATCTACCAAGTTTTCTAGTTTCCTCTTCCTTACACCTCTAGTTTGTTCTTCCCTTATCTTTGCTGAATTCTCTTCATAGGTTCCCCATGTTTCTTCATATGGATCAATTTCTGAGGATATTATGTGTTCAACTTGCATAGTCAAGACCTCAAAACTGACTTCATATCCCAGAGGATAACACCACTTCATCCTAGGTTGCACTTTCTCAAAGAAAACACAACCAATTTCAACCATGAAATAGATTGTATCTTTATACTTCTCTACCAATGCCTCAGGAATCCTCTCTCTTTCCTTCATCTATCTCTGCAAGATTTTGATCATCCCAAATAATTCACCATAAACCCATGTGTTGTTCTATCTTCTATAGCTCTGTATGATCTGAATTCTAGTGGGTTCACTGTCCTTCCAAGCTCTAGGGTGAATACCAGGAAAACTATGTATAATATGAATATACATGTGTAATAATAGAGATCCAAACCTGAATTCCTTTGACTTATCCTTCTTAATTTTCTTTACATTCTCCAAAAATTGCTGTGCAAGTATTTCAAAAAGGTTATATTTAGCATTTTCCTTAACCATTCTATATGCCATCAAAATCACTCCTGCAGATACCGAGTAAGGTTGGTTTCTGTAATGTAGTTTGTATCCAATAATTTTTGAAACCAATCTGACATCTTACTAAAATATATCATTGATAGTCATTGCTCTCTTATCCCATTGTGAATGAGTTAGGGTTTCCACCCGTTTCTTTATGTTTTTCTCTGCAACAGAAATGACTCCAGAATTGTCCAAACCTGCTATAATATGAATCAAATCATTGCATATCTTCACAGAATAATCTCCAAGCCAAATGAACTAGTCACAAAATCTACTCAAAATGATTTTAATCCATTCCTCTTCGTCGCATTTTTAAAGTTCAGTCATCTGCATGATAGTCAAATCTTCAAGGTGTACGAACTTGGATTTCATCTTGCCACATGCTCCAATCATGTCCTTCATGTCTGAATATATCTCAAAATCTCCCACAGATTCATACTTACAATGAATTTAAGCCCTTATGTCTTCGACATGTAAAACACCATAGGGTGTTTGCAAAAATTCACCTTTAGGATCATCCCTAGTTGATTTGAATGGGTGTTTTTGTTAGTCAGTAGATTTTGCACCCTTTTCAAGCTCTCACAGTCTTGATAATCTATGATAACATGGGAATCACTTCTAGGTTGTGGGACCTTTTCTAACTGAAGTGAAGCCTCTGGGTTCTAGGCTGGTTCCTCTTGGATAATCACCTAATATGCTCTTTTGACATGAAAAGTAAACTTGGGGGGGGGAAGGGATAGAAAGAATGGTTGAATGGGAAATAACTGGAAAGACAATTATCATACTAGGCGATACACTGAAGGTAACCTAAAACATAACACAATGACCAAACTAGCATGAAGATTCTCAGATCTAATAGAACACAATCTTTCTAAATAGGCTTGCATAAGTATTTCACAGAGAGGTCTGAAATGGAAAGAGGCTATTCAAGGAAAGAGAATATTTCACAAACAATAGCTTTTCTAAGGGAATAGACACAGACTGTGACCTACAAGAAAACATTCACTCCAGCAAATAGGCACAAGAATGAGACAAAGTAACCAGGGATGAAAAAAATCCACAGGATCACCTAAATCAAATCAGACACAATAGTACACAAAGATGCTGAAAGAAAGGAAGGGTCATGAACGGTGAGATTTCTCTAATAAAATCACTCTGTTACATCCAGTAAGAGAAGTATAGACAAGGAAAATCTTGAGGGAAGAGAAAATGCCACAGAAAGCTCATACAGAATCTGGAATTCAATGAAATATTACAACAAGGTGAAAACCTGAGGGTAGAGAAGATGCCACAGAAAATCTTACACCAGCTGGAAAAATTTGAGCTCAAAAAGATCTCAAAACTACTTATATACATGCTCCTCTAGCACAGGCTCAGGATTCAATCCAATTCTTAGGAATTAGGGTTATAATAGATCTGCATAAATAATTCAAAAACCCTAAGACTATCAATTCTTCTCATTAATGCATTTGAGAAATATCCTAGACAATCAGATATGTCTTTGAAAATATCCCATTTCGCCATAAATTTGAGCAGACAGATCACCTTGATCCATCTACCCAGTCTACAGGTTGAAAACATCACCACCGCCATGAAAACTTGAGAACCACCATTTAAATATTTGAATTTAAACTCAAATGGTCACAGGTGGCATGGAATCCCTAATCAATGACCCAGATTTGAAAATTTACTAACTTTAAAACATGACCGTCGATATCCTTTAAGTTACCCGCGAGCACAAAAATATGATCTGCCACATGTCACCTCGGCATGGTGGCTTATAGGTTAAACAACCTCATCTTTACCATCAAGGCATTAAGCTGACCATTCGATCTTCCTTACTTGTTGAGCCTTTATCTTACTTTTCAAAATCCGAGACCCATGACATCATCTACAACATATCACCATGGCTTAATGGCTTAATCGCTAGGTTTTGATCACTTTATCTTTAAGCCTTTAAGTCAACCGTCCGATCAAAAAGGACGTGATTGATCTTTACTTTCCTCTATTTGACTAGCCTGGCTCCACCATGGAAACGTGTTAACATGACTTAATAGCTTATGTGATAGATTTCAAGAATTTTGTGATCAAGCCATTATGCCAACTGTTGAATTAAACTGAACTTTATTGGAGATTACCTTACCGTGGATGGGTCCAAGATCTGACAACCTTCCACGTGTCAATCAGGCGTAATACCTTGATCATTAGATTTCAATCAACTTAGCATTAAGGCATTAAGCTGACCATTGGATCCAATAAAAAATGCTTGCAGATTAATCAACCGAAGACCCTGCATAAAGGTGACCCCACCGTCGACATGTCGCCATGGATTAATGGCTTAATTGCCATATTTTGATCACTTCATGATCAAGCCATTACGTTGACCGTCCGATGAAGAGGAACTTGCTGCCGCTTGGGGTAGATAAACTAAGTCGGTACTTAAGAAAATAAAATTAGGAATAGAAACCCACTTAGGAAAATAACTTTGGCCCCACTCGACGGATAACTTAAAACACATGACGAATAGGAACCTTAAGTAGAAAAAAGGTAATGAAGAATTAGAACCACCACTAAAGAATTTAGGGTTTTTAAGGAATTTCATAGGTTTTTTTTGCATCTAGGGCTTTAAGACATGAACCAGGGGTAAACTAATGACCTAGAAACATGCAGAGAGAAATATTTAAGACAAGGAATCATAGGAACATACAAGCTGGGATCTACCCTCGTGGGAGCCACATTTTCTCCACTTGTAGCCAGAATTGTCATGTTAATGGGAAATTTTGGGTAACATTTTTGGTTATTTTTGCTGGATGTCATCCTTCTAGACATTGAAAACCAATGGCCTTTAGATGATCCATTGGGCATAGGAGTTCACACTTTGAGCACATAGAACCTTTCTGGGAAAGGAAAGTGAAAGAGCACTTTGAGGAAAGTAGGAAAGCAGGAAACACTCAACCTAGAAAGAAAAAAAAGAAAATAGGGAAATAACTTATAGAGATGGAGAGACCTCAAAATAGGGCTTCAGATGAAAACCATTAATTGATATTGGCAAGGCATCTCCTTCAAGATTTGATAATTGAAATGCATTATGCTCCTTTCACTCTGTGATTACAAATGGTCCTCCCCATAAGGAATCAAACTTTGAATGCCTGCCTGGGCTTGATTTATACTCATCCCACTTGAGGACTATTTCCCCAACATTAAAGTTTCTAGCTCTGGTCCTTTTGTCAAAGTTCCTTTTGACCTGCACCTACTGAAACTCCATGGTTTGCATATATTTATATCTAATTTCTTCCAGCTCCATGAGTTGAGCATACCTTACCTGCAAAGGATCTCCTTCTTCAAGGATAATAAGTTGGGTGGCAAGGTCCAATGCTAACAATTCTGATGAGATGGAAATTTTGGCCTCCTTACCATATACCAGCATATAAGGAGAATTCCCAATGATTTTTTTTGGGGTTATTCTATCTAGCCACAAGGCAGACTTGAGCTTGGAGTGCCAGTCTCTTTGATTTTCTTGCAAAGTCTTCTTGATAATCCTAATCAGATTAAAATCAGTGAATTTTTTAGAAATTTTTACATTTTTGAAAAGGTATTTAAATTCTACAGGGGGTCCATTCTTTGATTTTTAAATTTGGATGAAATATCATAGCTCATTTGGTCAATTTATGAAAACCGGTCTATTTTGGGAAAATGGCTCCCTAGGGCACAAATGAAAAGATCTTTTTAAAATTCTGACATTTTTGGAAAGCTCTCTATTTTTAACAAGGGTCTCTTTTCTATATTTAGGGTTTGGGATCCGAATTCATGGCATATAAGTCTAATCTTGTTGACTAGGTCAAAAATCAAAATTAAAAAAGGGCATTTAATGATTAGCTTGCACTTATTTTTCACATGGTTCAATGCATGATGTGAGTTATCATTTGGATTATTTGCTGGTTATTATTTCTCCTAACAATTGATTTTCAGATCTAACCCTAGGGTTTGCATAAGTTGAATATACATTGCATATCTTGTTTGCTTGTTTTCTTGTTTTACTTGTTGAAGAGTTTGTGGGGATTGCTTGGACTTGCGTGGATAAACAAAAAAATGCTCGTGTTGTTTTGGATTTGAGGCATTTTGTTGCATCTCTATAACATTTGGATTTTGGAAATAATAATGAACATCTCATGTGATTAGCTTGAGTGTTTTCTTGATTTCATAGATCACATTTCCAATTGGTGCTCTAAAAATGGACCTAGATTTGTTTTCTTGCATATATGTTTCACATAGTAATTAGGTGCTATGAACACTATTTGTGGCTATCTTGAGAGAGTGGGCTTCATTCGCTTGTCTTACATGCAAATCTCTTCTTGACGATAGATCCCCTTGTAGGTAGGGAAGGATTTGTTCTTATCTCACTTGGTTTAGTCTTCAACTTTGATTGGTACTTTCTCTCTTGAGATTGGTGGTCATTGTTGTTGATTTACCTTGGGTGAGGTGATTTCAAATTAGTGGGTCAATTAATCTTGTTTTCTATGTTTGGGTGAGGTGAAGAGGCTAGAGGATTATGCTCTTTTCCATTTTGGGAGAATCAGAAACTTGGAACTCTTGAATCCAAACCAAGTCCCCATGTGGTTCATATTGTGAGTCTTCCTTGTTAGAGAGGGTTAACCGTAGTGGACATTCCCTTTATTGGGTAAACCACATGGACGGAACCTCAAGCGGTAATAGCCATTTTTTCCATGGTAGCAACAACCGCTATATAAATGTCCTTGTGGAAGAAATATCCATGGGTGTAGTTTCTTGTGGGTTGTTAGATCTCCTCAGCAGCTCCTGATTGATTAAATTCTCAGATTGTGTCAAAACCTTGGTGCGCCAAGATTGGATTTCACCCACTTGAGATTGCAAAAGTTGCAGAGTCAAGCCATTACTAAGAACCATAGTGCAACCAAATTTTTATTCTCTAGGACTATGTGCATGATTGGAAATTTTTTTGAGAACATACACAAGTAGCATTCTTATGGAATATAAATACTATGACAATATCCATTTTCATGTGCAAGGTTGCTTTGTTCCTTGCTCATTGTTTGGAGACATTGATCGCTTGAACTCCCTAATTGCTATTCTGCGTGCATGATTGATGAAAAAAAATCTGTTAATGCATCTAGTTGGTTATTTAAAACAATCAAAAAATGAGTTTTGTTATCTTTCCTCATGTGAGAAAACTGTTTCTTCGTGCGGTTCACTGCATTTCTTTGCACAGCTCTGTGCTAATCCTCGCGCAATATTCTGCAAAATTGTTGTCAGTTTACTCTTATCCTATCACACTAGTCTGGTCTTTATTTGCATGGATCTATGCATTTTTTTGCACGTTTCTGTGCTAATCCCCACACGAGAAAGCTTTTCATCGAGCGAAATTGTATGCCTGTGAGCTATTTTCTGTCATCTCCCACTTGCTTGCTTGCTACCCTGTCATTTTCTAGTTTTCCCTAGTTAATCTGGGTCATATTGGATTACCTACTCCACTGTTAGAAGATTATTACGCTTTGAATTCTTGCATTTTGACCTCTTGGATTAGCAATCTTTTATTTCACAAGTGACCTTGCTTGGAATCTTGGTCAGCTAGAAACTGTCCTTGTTGAAAAGATAAACCTTTAGATTATTTGATAACACACTTGGAGAGTTTTGGTAGTCTCTTGTCCATTCAATTTCATACAATTTCAATCTCAATTAATATAATTTAGGTAAGACCATCCTCCTGATCCATATGTGCTAGGGTATTCACCCTAATTTATTGGGCACCTCTGTGGTAGTGTTGGCTTATGCCTCTTTGCAATATTATATCTTATCACCTCCTTTTGGACAAGTTAATGCCTTTACTATCCTAGTTTGGTACCAATTTTTCTTAGGGTAATCCTATCAACTAGTACTGTTTCTTTTATGCTAGTTACAACAAGATATCAAGTAAATCAAGGAAAACAACCTCAGGTGGTTTTTAACCAATTACCCTTAGTTCAAACTTGCCAAAGACAAGGGAAAAGAACCCATATTTGATCAATCACCTAGGAATACTTTGGAAGTGTGGTTTGATTCCAAGAGTCATCTTAGTGAGTTGGGTATCCCCTTAGCATCTTCTCACTCTTCTATGGATATGAGTTACACAAGGACTTAGAGAGAGAGGGAAGCCATGGATAAATGTTATGATGATATGTTTGCAAAGAGTAGAGATGCTATTTCATTAAGTGGTTCCTCTCATAATAGTAGACCAACCTCACCCTTTATTTCAACAAGATATTTAGATGCACACCAAAGGGCTAAGAGAGAGAGAGAGGTAAGAGACATGCTTATGATGATGAGTTATCACAACATGAGAACCAAGGAGATGAACTTTATGATACTCATGTCAATACAACTTATACCAACAACTTGTTTAGAAATTCAAGACCAATTTCACCACTCAAGACCTCTTTATGTTACATGAATGAAAGGATTAAGAGGATTGAGCATGAAAAGAAAGCATTCCAAGATGAACAAGCTCGCAAGGAAGAACAAATTAGATGCCTAGAGTTGGAGGGATAGACTTTGGTAGAAATGGAAAAGAAAGCCTTTCAAGAAGAGAAAGATAGGCTCTTGGCTCAACAACTCAATGATCCATTCAATAATATACATGTTGGTGGTGGAAATAGTTCTCCTCCATCCACTCTTCCTAGGACTCCACGAAGTAGGAGACATTCAAGATCACCATCACGATCTACTAGCCCTAGAGGAAGAAGAGTTTCTAGACATGATCAGTATAGGAGACCAACACCTCCTAGGTACTCAAGACAACCTTCCCAATGTGATCATTATGGTTCACAATATGGGGGTGGTAGCTCAAGCTTTGATCGCACCTTCCAAGATTTCATGAAAATGCAAGAAGAGCCACTTTTGCAACAGTACATGGATAAATATGTGGAGAAAAACAAGGATAAGTTCCTAGAGAGCCTAATCAACAAGGGTGCTAGAGTCCCTTACAACTTTGATGTGGATAAAAATATTAAGAAGCAAGGTCCATCAAATGAGGAGAAGATCAATGAAATGCAAAGAACAATGGACAAGATGTTCGCACCTAAGAATTATTTCTCATTGGACTCAATTTGTCCTAATCCTTTCGATAAGAGTGTTGACATGAAAGAATTTCCTAGAAAGGTTGAAATTCCTTAATATGAAAAATATGATGGGAGTGGAGACCCACATGATCATGTGTGCTATTTTTATACCACAAGTTTTGAATTCCATCAAGGTGAGTCATACCTTATGAGGTTATTCCCAAGGATTCTTAAGGGTCAAGCAATGGAATGGTTTACTAAGATAACTTCCCCTATTAAGAATTTCAAGGAGCTTGTTCATAGATTTGTTCAACACTTTGTATACAATGTTTCAAGATCTATCACCTTGTTGGACTTATGTAGCTTAAAGCAGAATCAAGGAGAATCCTTTGTTACTTTTTTTCAAAGGTGGAGACGAAAATGCTCTTGCTATTCTAGAACTATTTATGACAATGAAAAGATTGACATTCTTGTTAGTAATTTGATCCCTGAAATGCGGTATGAAGTTAATAAAATGGTTTTTGATTCATTTGACACCATGGTTGAAACCGCATGTAGAATCGAGGATGTTTTAAGAGAACAAGGAATTTTGACTAAACATGGAAATAACAACAACAATGGTCAAAACAAAAACAACTCTAACAAGGATAAAGGGAAGAACCAATATTGGAATAGGAACAAACAAGTGGTTAATGATGGAGTTGTGGATTCCTCCCAACCTAAAGAACAAATTGTGCTTCATTTATCTAGTAATGTTCAAGCTATGAAGCTCAATACATCCACTCAACAAGAAAGTAAGCCAAGCTACCAAGGTAAGCCTAAGATAAAAATACGTCAATTTGCAAAACTTGGTGAGTCATATGAGGAAATTTTAAAGAAACTTATGGCTAACAATCTGGCCCATCCTCAAGATGCTGCAAATTTTTGTATACCGGAAGTTAAACCACATTGGTGGAAGGAGAAAGCCTTTTTCATATTTCATAATGGTATTGGCCATGACGTTGAACACTGCTAGAAACTCAAGCATATCATCCAAGATCTCATTAAGAATGGACAACTTACAATAGATGGATTGAACACCAACGTCGATCATAATGCATTCAAGGAACCTTTGCCCAAATATGAAAAGGGGGAAACCTCTAAAGTTAAGAATGGCAAAGCTGAGATCAATTATACTTACATAGATGCGGAGAATAATATCAACATGCTTGAATTTGTGGAAGAAAATGTCAATATGACAAGTGGAAGAGATGCTTATAGTTATGATCTAGATGAAGACTCTCCTCCTATTTTTGATAAAGAACCTATTATGGTGCTAAGGGGTCCCAACTCTAGAAGGTCATCTCAAGCCCTTAATGTTGTTACCTGAAGTCAAGGTCCTATTGTCATTAGAGGACCCAATTCAAGCCAGTCAAGTAAACCTAAGAAAATGGCATCCAAGCCTATCAACTTGAAACCAGCTGTCAATCCTAAATCAAACTACAATCTTGTTGATCAGTTACAAAGAATGCCCACTAAGATTTTGATCTTTGAGCTCTTAGAGTTGTCCCCAAGACATAAAAAAATCCTTGAGGATGCTTTGTGCATGACAAATTTCCCCAACAACTTAGATATTGATCAATTCTAGAATATGGTTAATCACTTTTCTATCCCTCATTATCTTACATTTTCAGAAGATGATGATAAATCTTTGAGCCATCCGCACAATCTTGACCTTCACATTGAGGTCATGATCCATCACACCCATGTCAGGCGCATGTTGATAGATGGGGGTGCTGGGCTTAATATTCGTTCTTTTAGTCTTTTGAAAGAATTGGGTTATTCTGAAGAGGTTATAGATACTAGAAAAAGGATTACTATCAAAGCCTATGATGAGGCAGAAAGAAGTTCCAAAGGGTTGGCCATCCTTCTTGTTAGGATTGGCCCTATTAAAAAGTATATTTTATTTAAAATAGTTGATGCTAGACCCCTTGCATATAATATCTTACTTGGTAGACCATGGATTCATGATATGCAAGCAGTGCTGTCTACCTATCATCAATGTGTTAAGTTCCCCTACAATGGATCAAAGATTTGTATACCTGGGGATAACACTTTATCTATTAATTCAATTTCAGTAGGGGCTCATGTTCCCCTCAATAGAGAAGCAGAAGATTTTGATGCAAACTTAGCTAAATGCAAAGATAAGCTTAAGTTGATAGACCTTGGCATGGGGGGGTATCAACTCAACTCCCTCACAACATTGCCAATTTCACCTCGGTCTTATGGAAAACCTTCAAAAGAAAAGAAAACTTCCTCTTCAGCTATGACTTTATTTGGAAAATTTGTAGAATCATCAGTGCCTATTCAAGATGAGAAAGAGGAAACATTTGTTAGAGACTGGATCTATAGAGAAGAAAAATATATGCACAGTGAGAACTTTTCTCCCTCTCCTAAGGCTTATGGAAGAGGGTATACCTTTGTCAAAAAAATTGGGCTATCCTGGATACGGCCCTCTTAATCACAATTTGGATGCTAGATTTGAACCTCTTGATCATGCTCAATTTGGACACAAGTCCAATAAGCCAATTGGCCTAAGATTTTAGAATTACAACAAGCGCACTAATCCTCTCTTTGAAAAGTTGGATAGTGATGATGAACCAGATTATGTACCTAATTTGATAAATCAACAATGTCTGAAGATTGGGTCCCTTCCACTAATCTTGTTTGGGGAGATTCAGATATTTTAGTCACCCATGCATTAATTGCAACTTTAGAACAAGAATCATATATAAAGGATCCTTTGAGAGAACGTCAAAGAAAGAATCTTGTTTGTTTAATGGAAAGAGAAAGTGCTACTTTTGATGAAACTAGGCCTTCCACATCACGATGTCCCAAACCTTCATGGTGTAAGCATCCTAGTTGTAGTTCAGATACAAGTTCAAATGAGTATGAATGGGACTCCTTTTCTGAGTCCTCCATAGTTGATAGAGATGTTGATGTTATTCACATTTATAGTTCTCAACCCAAGGTAGCCAACGAGTCACGTGTAGGATTAGAGGATTTGAACCCATGTGTTGCCTTAGTGGATGATTCTTTGCTTGTTAGGATGAATCCTGATTTGGGTAGCTTAGAGGGATACTTGATGGACTTTGACTCTTCAATCACTAGTGATAATATCATTCACATTTATAACCTTGAACTAGTCGTTGACTTACCTCTTGTTCATCCCGACCTCATTGATTGGTCCCAACACTATGAAGAACCTAAACTTTTAACATTCCAAAATGATTATGAGATAGCTTTTTACCAAAATGCCATTGAACCTATAGTCTCTTCCACTAGTGAACTGGCTACCAGTATGATAGAGCCAGACATCAAGTACCTTAGTCACAAGATAAAAAGAAAATAAAATAAAAAGAATAGGTGTTCTAATGGTGAAAACCACTGTGTAGTGGTGTCAGAACCAAAAAAATAAAAATAAATGACGTATCCAAAGGTGAAAACCTCTCTAAGGCACCTAAGGATGAGGTACTTGATCGTCTCCCTAGCTAATTTCAAGATAGATCTTCAGTAAAAATATTGAAAAAATTATTTGTTTCTCCTCATGGGTACACGATTCCTAAGTCTTACAAATTATTGTTCCCATGTACAAACAACATTGCTGAGTATGAAGCTTTAAAAAATGGACTTAAGATGACCATAGAATGGAGAATCACAGAGTTACACATCTATGGGGGTTCACAACTGATAATCAACCAAGTTAATGATGAATATCAAACAAAACATGAGAAAATGGTACCTTACAAGAAAATGGTTGATTCCTTAAAACACTACTTCACATTTGTCATGTTTCAACAAATCCCTATAGCAGAAAACAAAGTAGCTGATGCTATGGCTACACTTTCTTCACTCCTTCAGTTAGAGCAACATGAATCCAGATTTGAATTCCTGGTGGAAGAGCTACATCACCCTATCTATGACTCCCAAGAAAGCCATGTTATTTGTACCCTTGTTGGTTGTGAGTCATCTTGTTATGGTGCCATTTACTCCTATCTTCGTGATGGTATTATACCTGAAACCTTTAATCGATCTGAACACAGAAACCTTACCCGAAATGTCTCTCACCATTCCCTTATTGTTGGTGATTTGTATAGGAGGGGTCTTGATGGAACACTTCTTAGATGCTTAGAAAAGGAAGAATCTGACCAAGCGTTAGTTGACATCCATGAAGGCATCTATGGGGGACATTCCAATGGTCTTTCCATGGCCCAAAGGTTGCTTAGGGTGGGGTACTATTGGCCCACGATGTAGATTGATGCAGTAGCTTTTGCAAAGTCATGTGACAAGTGTCAAAAACATGGTAACTTGATACATGCTCCTTGTAGGGAGCTCATTCCTTCTATATCTCATTAGCCATTTCAGTGTTGGGCCTTTGATCTTGTTGGGTAGATTCAACCCAACCAAGGATAACTTTAAGGAACCCCCCCCTCCCAAAATTTATAAAATTGTGGCGAATCACATGTCATTTGGGTGAAAAAAAAATTAATAGAGTTGGCGAATTATGCGTCAATCAATGGATATTTGGTGGCGAATTTTTTAATAGTTTAGCCAATTTTTATAAAATAATGGCGATTATAATTTTTGTTTTTAATAAAATTATTAATATTGATGGTGAATTATGTTTTGAAATATGGATATTGGTTGGCGAATATTTTAATAATCGATACCTTTTTTATAAAAAAATGGCGAAATTATTTTCCAAATAGTTGAATTAATTTATTTGTTATGGCGAATGGTTTTCAGAAAGTTATAGTTGGTATGGCTATTTTCAAAAGATGGGAAATAAGTTAAATGTTAAATGTATTATTTGAGAACTCAGACCATTTGATGATCCAAGATCAATGGCTGAGGTTTAAT
>MU223806.1:20601-52289 GCA_018584345.1 Thuja plicata | reverse complement strand
ATTATTTCAATATTTCCTAAGGTTTGATCATTTTTATTTAATTAAAATATTTAATCTCCCTTTTAATTAAATAAAATTTATCTTATTTAATTAAATTAAATTTCTCCCTTTTAATTAAATAAAATTCTTCTAATTTATTTAATTAAAAGAAAACCCCCTTTTTAATTAAATAAATAAAAATACCCACTTAAAGCACTTTTTTGATGAAAAAGGAAATAAATTAGATAAAAATTAAATAAAATCCCTTTTTCTTCACATCTTCCTAAGTGGTGGGCTTTTTGCCTCTTAATCATAGCCTTTGATTTTTTTCCTCTTAATCTCTACCGTCCATTTCTCTTTATAAGGAAACCTCTCCTTCTCATTCTCATATAGAATTTTTAGGTATTGTTATGCTGCAGGTTTGGAGAACAATTTTGGAGGAGAATTTGAGCACTTTGGCTTGGATATTGCAACTTCTCTCTTCTTGTCTTCTTCTTGCATCCATGGCTATTCATGTAGATTAGATTCATGTTTCCTTTCATAGATTAATCTTGCATTTGTATTTCTTTTCATAGAATAATCATGCATTGTTATCATTTAGATTAATTTTCTTTCATGCATTGCAATCATATATAATAGATTTCATTTTCATGCATTGAATCTCTCATTTCATGGTGTACTTGCATGGGCACAACTAGGTCAATCTGAGGGCCTCCATCAAAAACCTTTGCACTCCATGACTAGGCAGCTATGAGTTGATATTTGAGGCCTCATTTTTGAGCAACCTTGGATGGAATGATTCATAGAAGTGTGACACATTTTCATCACACACTTATTAGTAGACTATGCTAAACCATTACCCTGAGGGTAATAGTTGGAACTAGTATTCAAAACTAGTATTCAGATAAATACCATTCCTGACTGCCCATTCTTTCACTTTTAGACCTGTAAATGCAAGTGCATTATTTGATATGATTGAATCCGGGGTACCAAATCTGTGAATGATGTGTTGGCAAGTTGACTCCCAGGGAGTATATGACTTATTTTGTGTTATCATTATGGCAACAAAGTCATATGAAGTTTTGACAACAAACTTAGTAGTGGAAATTGACTAAGTATAGAAGACAATACAGAACAGACTACCAATTTAGACTAAGTGCCTTCAGACATAAGCTCTATGATATGTTTTTATGCTTACCCTATACAGGCATGATATGAAATGTTAGTACAGATAAGTTACAGAAAGAACCAGTACACCTGCAGTTCAGAATACAGACTATGGAGCGGACTTCAGGTTTTTGATTAGCATGTAATCTTGTGTTGTGTAAAGGCTAAGCGCCTATTGTAGTAAGTCTGTAATCATGTATTAAACATTATTGTAAACACACTTAAGCCAATTTTTTTGGAAGCGTTGTGAATGTTGTTTTTGGGCCTGCTAAGGTATTGTTTATAGTCGTGTCTATTCAGGCATAAACATATATATGTAATGAAAAGATATATTTGAAGTGTCGAAGAAAGATGCAGAGAAGATATATAGAAGAGAAGTATAAAGATGTTAGTATGAGATAGAGCCCTTAAAGAGGATAAGAGCATAAGTGCATAACTGGAACTAATCAGACATCTATGTCATATGCAATAGTTCACCTTTGGATATAGTGCATATCTATTCTCAGGAGGTTGTAGCCTTCCTTCTCATTGAGCAGTAAGATCTTGGACTGTGAGTCCTCACCCCTAACAGGGTTGTTTGTAAAATACTCCTAACAGGGCCAGGCCTTTGACCATGTCATTTTACTTGCATTGTAAAGACTACTCCTAACAGGGCAAAGAAACTTTAACAGGTTCATTATCCTAGTGCAATATTTGTGGGTACTAATTCCCACTGGAGTTTTTCTCTAATCAAGGTTTCCCTGTAATCATATCATATGTTATGTGTTCTTGTGTTAAGATTCAAGTGATTTATAATAGATTTATGTTTAAAGTTGCTGAAATAGAATAATTAGTTAAACACTGATTCACCCCCCCGATCAGTGTTTCCAACAATTGGTATCAAAGCTCTGGTCCTTTGAGAGAAAGTTTAACCACTTGAGGAGATCATGGATTCAACAGAAGCAAAACATCTGAAAAAGAATCTTGAAGCAGACCTTGAAGATCTAGATAGATCTGAGAAAGAAAATGAGGAACTTAAACTAAAATTTGATGGCTCACAAATGCTTATCAAAAAGTTAAGAAAAGATTTGAAAGATTTCTCTTCAAATGATTTGGGTAAAATGGTCAAGAAACTAAATGAAGAAAATTTATCTTTAAAGGATAAGATAGAAGAACTGAATGATCAGTTAAATGATAGCATAACAACTATTTAAGAGAAGAACAAAAAAAAAAAATAGTTAGATGAAGAACTCATGCAAGCCAATATGAAAATATTGGAGTTGGAAAACATCAAGAATAAAATTGAATTTGAACTATCAGGAGAAAAAGACAAGATTGATAAACTACACACAAGTTATGATTTAATTCAATCACAACTTTATGCACAAAATCTAAAAGGTGATACCAATCCTATGGGATACAGTATAGCTCAAATTGAGATCAATTCATTACAAGAAAGAAAGAAAGCTCAAACAGAATCTACATAAGAAAAGAAAACTGAGAATCACGAAGAGACTAAATCAGAATCACCAAAAGATAAGCACACGGCAGTCAACCATACTTGCTATGCCTGTAACAAACATGAACACTTAGAAAGAGATTTTAAGGATGTAAGAACCTTCAATGGTTACTATTACTCCTATAATAATTTTGGTCATAGGGATATTCATTGCAGGACAAATCAAAGAAATCAGTCACAACTGAACCAAAGGAATCAGACTCAATACAATCAGAGAAATCAACCTCAAAGAAACTTGCAGAACATTACATGTAAGATATATAATTACAATGGACACACAGCCAAGCAGTGAAGCATGATGAGCAACAACATCAGACCTCCTATCATTTGTCACTCATGTGGAAAAGCTGGACACATCTCAAGGTTTTGCAGGTCAAGAACAGAAGGACAAGAGAATTCTAAAAAGTCACTATTTGAAGAATCAGGAGAAGTTAAGTTTGTGGAAGCTAAAGCTAACTCAGATAAAATATGGGTTGAAGTAAAGAAGGACAATGAAGAGAAAAAGGTAGTAGATGCATCCTCAGTGGACACACCTTCTACTTCTGGATAGTTGACCCTCATGGTATTAGGGGGAGCTATTCTAGCTACGAACCCCTGCGTGGCCGGTATACTCACCTTCGAGTATGCGCCTTTGGATTCATGTCAGTGATAAAAAAATAAAGCAATATACATTCACGCATTGTCTATACTTCATTCTGAATAAATTTTGAAAGTCTCAGTAAAAACACTTATGACATTAAATGCAAAAAAACTTTATATAAATCAGTGGATTGATTGATTATTCTCATTGTTTACATCTGAGATTGAAAACTTTGCAAAGCACAGAAGCACTAAGCATCAAAGAAATCAAAGGTATCAATTTGATCAGTTGGTGAACAAATTACAACATGAAATGGAACCCTAGCAGTCATGTCATCTCAAATTATCGTGAAACCCTACTTAATCAAGTTGCAAGTAAGTATGGCAAGCCCAGTTGTATTTGACATTGCTGAAAGGAAGAGATTTGTCTTTAAGAAGCATCCATTCAAGTCTATATTAGATGATGTTGAAGGAGCATTCTTTAAGAATCCACTAGGATTTGTGCACATGGAAGACATTCACGCGTGCATCTACTGCAAGAAGGAAATAGTTGGAGACAACAACATAGAAACTCTTATGGGTTCAATGATGAAACCAGACTACTCATTCAAGGATGAATATGCACATCTCACTGATAACCCTATCTTTGAGTATTCTAACGTGCACAAGTTCTATGTGCTAGAATGGGTTAAGATACTACTAAGCAGGATACATGATGACCTATATTGGATTGGTGAGGTTCTTGTCTGCATCACTACAGACCTAATTCATGAAATGACTGGACTTCCTAAGACTGGACCAGTTCTTCCTATTGGTAAGGATGTTAAGAAGTAGGTTGAACAAGTTTGGTTAGCTAGAAGTGATAGGCACGGAATGAATGTCAATCCTATTAAGGATAATGACAACAAACTACTCACTATGATACTTGGATACAAGTTTCAGCAGGCAAGCAGATTGAATAGTGTGTCCGCAGCAACAGTTCTGGCAGCAATAAGGATAGTGAGAGATAAAAATCAGTACAATCTCTGTGAACTATTGTGCACACAGCTGATTGAGAACATCAAGGCTATTAAGCATGATAAGAGCAAGATATTCAGGTTTGGATCTTTGATCGTCTACCTGTACTTCCACATTATTGGTAAAGTAGAAAATCTTTACCTTGATAGGAGTAAACCTACTATGTCTCAGATATCACTAAAAGCTACATCAGAGAGTAGTGCAAAAGATACTATGGACATGGATATCAAAACATTTAGGATCAAGATGCAGAAGAGGTTTAGGATACTTGAGAAGATAGCTGAAAAATACAAAGACACCATATGCTTCATGGTGGAAACTAACTATACTTGCATGGGGGCAGTTGAGCCTAGAACAAAATGGATTCACCCACTTGGTTATGAAGTTGAAGAACATGTTTTGGAAGGTTATGCACAAGTCCACCTATCTGCGCCCAAGGATCCCAATGAACCTAGATGGGGTAATAACAGATAAAAGACAAATCAAGTTGATTATGTCTTATACAGTGTTGACAACAAAAGGAAGGCATCAAGGATTACCTCAAATATCTTAAAAGTTCATGGTGTTACACAAGAAGACCTAGAAAGAGCTAGCGAAGATAAGATTGCCAAAGAACTTGAGAAAACTCCCACTGAAGTAAAAATAGAAAATTCTAATGATATACCTAAGAAGAAGAAGAAGAAATCAAATGAAGACACATTTGTGCCATCAACTACCATTGATCTAGAATATTCTCCACCTTCTGTACCTAGCAAGTTGACTAGAAGGAAGAAGCAAGTTCCTACAAGTCATCCATCCTCAAGAACTACAAGGAGCAAGGTAAAGAACACACAAACCCCTCCTGAGGTAGGATTTAGACCCAGTCTAACTGTTCTAAAGAACATAATTGTTAATGAAGGAAGACTAGAATCTCTCAAGAGTGTCTATGACAAATACCAAGAGATAGACAAAACATAAATTCATTCTATGATCATCTCTCACATGATTAAGTTCAAAAGGACAATATTGGAACTCAAAATAGTCATACCAGACAAGGTATGGAACATACTTGATGTATTAAAGAGACAAGCAATTGAAGAGGATATGAGGATAAGAGAAGAAACACTAGATAGTCTTCTCTCGGTATGATCGCATGATGAGAAATCCATTATGTTGGATTTAGTTAAGCCTCGCCTAAGAACCAAAACAAGAGTTCTCCATATCACGAATAAGGAGTATGATCTGGTTGGTGAAGAGACTCAGAAATATTTGGAGAAGGTATTTTTGGATAGACATATGTATCCTTCAACAATGCCTATAGCAAAGGAAACTCCAGTTCCTCCCAAATAGCTTATAGAACTAGTGATTCATAATGCACCTAGGACAGGTCCACAGGTTTGAGCACCCTCAGTTTCAATAGCCTATGATACAGGAAAAGATTCAGGAGATACTATAGTGATTGATGATATCAAGATATCCATGATCGCCTCTGACAGTGATATGGACAAAGTTGAAAAAGCATTTGTAAGCACTGGAGAGACAAAGGAGGTATGCACTGATGACACATCTTTAAAATAAGATGAATTTCCCTCTAAAGATTCAAGAGATTTGAATAAAGAGGAAGATAATCAAACTAATGAGACACTAGTTATGGAGATCCCAGTAAAAAGTGAATGCATGGATACTAGTCAAAATACTATATTCACACCATCCATTCAACCATCAACTTCACTATTGTCAAGCTTAACTCCTGACTCAGCAAGTCTAGATGCATGGGGAGAAGAAGAATTGATCAAGATCAGTGTCCTAGCCATGGAAAAAGCCAAAGAGAAACAAGTTATGAGAAACCCTCTCTTTTTGGAATCAGTGAACATTCTGAATGACCTAGTTCCTGCGGACAAGAAAGTAGCTAAAATTCAGTCAGTTGATGATGTAGATAGTATCCTAACAAGCTTCAAAGCACATTTTACAAGTTTAGTAGACTCAGCTACTAGAATTGCAGAAGATGAGTATAAAAAGGAAAGATTGAATGAACTGGTAAATAATTTTTCCTTAGATTTAAAGTCATTAAAGATTGGTCAGACAATGTTGAAAGAGTTGGCATCCAAAGGAAGAAAGGTTATAGCAAATTGCATGGATAGAGGTAAAATCACCTCTAAACATATCAAAAAGATAGAAGAGGCAGATATCTTGGTTTATAACATAAGACACTCAAGTGAAACATCGTCCCAAGACATAAAAATTTGCAACAATATCTATTAAGGTCAGATAGACAAGATAGAAAAAGATAACATGGAGATCAGTAAGATAAGGATCAGGCAAACTCAATTGAGAAATGCACTTTGATAGGGAGAAATCTTGATACCTCCTTGAGTTTGTTTGAAACTCTTCTTAGGCCTCTACTAGGACCTCTAGGGCTTCCTCAATCCACCCCTTCTCACTGGAAAGATTCAATCCTTCCCTCCAACCAAGAATTCTTCCTATCTTGTCAAGGTCACCATTCTTGTGTTCTACAAGAACTTCTCAAATTTGCACCTACCAAGCCCTAACCATGAAATGGAGTTGCAAGAGGTCAAGCTCTTCATTAAACTACCATCTTGATTCCAAATTAGGATCTCAACTTATCAAGGAAGGTCATCCACCAATCGAGTTCTAGTTTTCTAAGTTTGAGGCCTTGTAGCCTTTTTCCCAATTAGGCCTCCTCAAATTTAGGAACTCTCAAAAACAAAAAAATTTCTCAAAGAACCCCCTAATATTTTGTGGTAGTATTCAAGTAAAGAAAAAACCCACAAGGATTTTCTAGGTCTTAGGTTTCGATTCTGTCCGTACACCCTAATACTGAGATAGGGCTTCTTCCTTGTTTTTAGGCCTGTTTTGTGGGTTTGGCTTCAAAACTTGGAAAGATTGTTTCTTGGACATCTCTCTTCTTTCTAGAGTACCTGCACAACACCATAAAATACAGCCATGGCCTTCTTGGATCATGAAAGCAACCTCCTCCAATTTTAAACCAACTGTCACTTGCTTTTCCTAACCGGGCTATGCATTTAGCTCACCTAGGGCAAGTTCTTAAAAATACTTGCAAGCATTTATAGAGCTCCTCCTTCCACATGAATAAAGCTCAATGGACCTAGTCTCCATTCCCAGGTGGCCATATAGAACCAATGGTGGGAAGTGGAGTTAGGTCCACATCTTAGCTCCTTGCTCAAAACTGGACAACAAGCTGTCTGAAACAAAAATAATTTACAAACTACAAAGAAAGGTAACTACAAACTTAACTAGCTATTTGAAAAACACTACAACATCTACTAAAATGGATTCAACTGGTCACAACCTCAGTTTCAATCCATGCACAACAAAATAACACCAAAATCCTTCAAATCTGCTATCTTTTCATTCAAAAGCTCTTGGCTCCAATATCAAAAATCCATACAATGTCCTATTCTTCTGCAAATTAGGGTTTTTCTGCCTTATATATTCTTACCACACATGTTGAACTCCTTGTATGGGTTCAAAAACACTTTGAACTTTGAAAACCCTCTAGACAACAAAATGTTGTCAGCAACTTTTAAAAGTTGCTAATGTTGCTATGCAACATTTTACATTTTTTTTACACAATTTCACTTTCCTTGTGTTTCAACACTAGTCTGACCTATCCAACCTTAGTTAGACCTTATAGGATACTTGAGGACCCTAAAGAACTCTATGACATCATCCTAACATTTGATGACATCATCAAGTACACAATCATTATATAGAACCAAAAAGAGCTATTTTCACAAGACAAGAAGCATAAAACAAAACTTAACTAAACCAAACTTGGTCTACATGACCTTATGTATTTACATTTCCCTACAAGAGGGTCTTCACACTCACAACCCAAAAATGACATGAGACCTCCATCTCAAGGGTGCTCCTGCACCACACTTGCACCCTCCTTAGTCGTTCTGGATGAGAACATTATACAGATTGATGCAACCATTACTACCTATGATCAAGGACCCAGTATGGATTTGACAAAGAAGGAAAATCTCACATATGCCCTATGCACCCATCTACAAACAATTGATGCACTAAAGGCATTCTGGCAAGAGATGAAGAATCTGCAGATAGCCTATCCAGATGTATACATGGAGTAAGTATCTAGAGACTTACAATTTTGACACCGTTGTCATTAATGTCAAAGGGGGAGTAATGTATGTATGAGGAGTAGTGTATATATATGCAAATAAATATATAGTATATGTGAAGAGAAGAGAATATAAAGTTTTTGGTGTTAGTAAATTTTGAGTAACTTGGCCACATTCCTTTGTTTCCATTAATGACAAAGGGGGAGATTGTTGGCAAGCTGACTCCCAGCGAGCATATGACTTATTTTGTTTTTTCATTATGGCAACAAAGTCATATATAGTTTTGACAGCAAACTTAGTAGTGGAAATTGACTAAGTATAGAAGACATTATAGAACAGACAACCTATTTAGACTAAGCGCCTTCAAACATAAGCTCTATGATATGTTTTTATGCTTACCCTATACACGCATGATTTAGAATGTCAGTATAGATAAGTTATAGAAAGAACAAGTACACCAACAATTTAGAATACAAAGTACAGAGCCGACTTCAGGTTTTTGATTAGCGTGTAATCTTGTGTTGTGTAAAGGCTAAGCGCCTATTGTAGTAGGTTTGTAATCATGTATTAAACATTATTGTAAACACGCTTAAGCCAATTTGTTTGGAAGCGTTGTGAATGTTTTTTTTTGGCCGACTAAGGTATTGTTTATAGTCGTATATATTCAGGCATAAACATATATATATATATATATATAGGTAATGAAAAGATATATTTGATGTGTCGAAGAAAGATGCAGAGCAGAAATATAGAAGAGAAGTATAAAGATGTCAGCATGAGATAGAGCCCTTCAAGAAGATAAGAGCATAAGCGCATAACCAGAACTAATCAGACATCTGTGTCATATACATCAGTTCACCTTTGGATATAGTGCATATCTATTCTCATGAGGTTGTATCCTTCCTTCTCATTGAGCAGTAACCTCTTGGACTATGATTCCTCACCCCTAACAGGGTTGTTTGTAAAAGAATCCTAACAAGGTCAGGCCTTTGACCAGGTCATTGAACTTGCATTGTAAAGACTGCTCCTAACAGGGTAAAGAAACTTTAACAGGTTCATTATACTAGTGCAATATTTGTGGGTACTAATTCCCACTGGAGTTTTCCTCTAATCAAGGTTTCCCCGTAATCATATCATGTGTTATGTGTTCTTGTGTTAAGATTCAAGTGATTTATAATTGATTTATGTTTAAAGTTGTTGAAATAGAATAATTAGTTAAACACTGATTCACCCCCCCTCTTAGTGTTTCCAACATGATGTCATCATAAAAGCTCATAACAACACTCTCATTGGCCTCTTTCAGTGCAATAGCCTCTTTCCATATAGTAAAATAATCTGTTGTAGTTATGATCCATTTATGTCCTGCACTAGATGGAGGATTTATTAGGCCTATAAAATCTATAACCCATTTCATGAAAGGTTGATCTATTCTGATAGGTTGAAGGGGCAGAGCTGCAAGTCTCTCTTTCCTTGCAAACATGGCACACTTTATGCATTTCCTCACATGATCATGACTATCTTTGAAGATAGATGGCCAATAGTACCCAACCCTCATGATCTTAAAGGAAATGGTCCTAGGAGAAACATGACCTCCTGAAGGTCCATCATGAAACTATTTTGGGACATTTTCCACTTGATTTGAATCTATGCATCTCAAAAGGACACCATTATGATCCTTTCTAAAAAGGATCTCATCAATCAGCACAAAGGGGATAGACTGCAACCTATAGTACCTTCTTTTGTCTGAATCCAAATTTGCAGGGCACTCTCCTATCTTTAAAAAATGAATCATTTTAGGCAACCAATCTACTGCCTTGGCATGTTCTTCTATTGAATGCACAACTAAGGATGCATTCATTTGCTCTTGATTTTTTGAATTCTCATCCTTTGTCAAATATTCACAATGACCTCTTCCTTTGACTAGTTTGGTGACTTGGATATAAATGTCATATTCCATGACCTTGATAATCCAACCAGCCCTTTTCTCATTTAGGTCCTTGGAAAGCATGAAATCCTTGACACTTGGGTGAGTGACTCTTAATTGCAGCTTGTTGTGAGTTAGTAGATATCTGAACTTTTTAAGGCTTTTCACCACAACAAGTACATGTTTTTCCACAAAAGAATATCTTTTCTCATGTTCTTCTAAACCTTTGCTAAAGAAAGCAATAGGTTGCTCCAATCCTTCAGAGTTCTTTTGAGTCAACATTGTAGATATGGCATCAGAACCCCCATAAGCATAAAGGATAAAACCCTTACTGAAATCAGGGTTCAAAAAAGAAGGAGATTCTATCAAAGCCTATTTAATGGCTTGGAAATTATCTTTCCCCTCTTTGCTCCAGCTGAAGAATAGATTCTTCTTTAACATAGTTTTCAAAGGCTTTAGTAAATCTGTAACATTAGGCAAGAAACGCCTGACAAAGTTAATCCTTCGTATGAAAGTTTGAAGGCTTTTCTTATGAGGTGGTAGGGGTAATTCAAGAATAGCTGCAATCCTCTTAGGGTCAACTATGATTCCTTATTTGGACATAATATATCCTAACAATTTTCCTTCATGGACTAAAAACACACATTTCTTGGGATTAAGAGAGATCCCAAACTCCCTACACCTTTCAAATATTTTCCTCATATGTTTGATGTGGTCTGCTGCATGTTTAGAATAAACAATTATATCATCTAAATAGACTAGTACAAACTTGTACACGAGTCTCTTAAAGGCCATATCCATTACCTTTTGAAATGTAGCACCTGCATTAGACAAACCAAAAGGCATTTTCTGATAAGCCATGGTTCCCCATTTGGTTGTAAATGCAGTCTTATATTGATCTTCTTCATAAACCAGGATCTGATTGTACCCTGAATAGCCATCCAATAGTGAGAAACATTCTGATCCAGAGACATATTGTAAAATTTTCTCCATAGATGGAAATGGATGGTGATCTTTTAGGGATGCCGTATTAAGGTCCCTAAAGTCAACACATAGTCTCAACTCTCCATTCTTCTTTCTGACAGGAACAAGGTTGGAATACCAACTAGTATGTTTTATGGGATAAATTATTCCACTTTCAATTAATTTGAGCACTTCTTTGTGCATGAGTGGTTCAAGCTTAGGATTGACAGGCCTTTTCTTCTGTCTAACTGGCTTGGCATTTGGTTCCAATGCAATGGTGTGTTGAGAAAGTGCTAGGTTGAAACCCTTGAGGTATTCATACTGACAGACAAATATATCACTAAATTCTTGAAATAATTGGGCATAAGCCTGCTTTTCTGAATCAGTATTCACTTTTCTGAACTTCAAACTCTTTCCTGGCTCCATCTCTAAATCAGTACAATGTTCTTGTTGAGCTGTTAGACCAAACTTACTCTTCTGAGCTTGATCATCTCTATTGAAGACATAATCTAGGGTGACAAGACCTTTTGGAATTTTATTTGATCTAAGTTGTACCACTTGGTCACCATAGTTCTACATCAGTCTATCTTGGTTATGCTCTGAAAAGACATCTTCTTTGAATAAGAGCTACAAAATTTGCTCATCATTGTCAAATAGTTGCCAATTAACATTATTGTCAGGGATAGAAGGCCTGACAATTACTTTGATATGTTTTTGATCCTTTTTCTTTGAAATACCATTAGGAATGTCATACTTGAGATCCAACAATAGCTAATCTATCTGCATTCTACTTTAATTTTCTAGGGATAGCAACAATGTTGAAAGAATGTGAATCTTCAATTACATCCCAAAATCAGTGCTTATATGCTTTCATTATGTCATTCTTGGTTGCACTTATCCCTCTTACTTGGCTGAATACTAGTTCACTATCACCATAAAATTTTAGGGCTTTAATTCCCCTTTTTTTAGCCCACTCTAGTCCATTCACTAGAATCTCATATTAAGCAGTGTTTCTAGTGTAAGAGAAGCTAAACCTAAAAGCTGCATAATATTTTTCTCCTTCTAGGGAGACCAGAATAGCACCACCACTAGAGCCATGTCTACTTCTAGCACTGTGAAATAATAGCTCCCAAATTTGATTTCTATCATCCTTCGATGCTTCATTGACAACTTTCTTAAGGCTTGGCTCTGTGGGATTATTTTCTTGTATTAATTAGTTGCCCAAAAAAGCATCCCAAACAACATTGGCTTGGGCCTATGAGGTTCTTTCTGATTCCAATTCATCTAGATAGATATCTGGGATATTTTCTATCTTGGTATTTGTTTCTCTGATGATTGGGAAGTCATTACTGTCGAGTGCAAGACAACTTACATTGAGTACATTGGACACATAAGGTTAGAAATGGTGTGTTGCCTATGATTCAGACTTGATGGTAACCTTAGTTCCATTTCTAGTATGGAAAAGCATGTGAGACTAGTCAGAAGAGAGATAGCCTCCTATCTTGGCTGTGAACTCCTTTGATAAACATATGGAAAATAGAGCAGGGAGGTCTATGATGTATATGTCAAGTAGGATACAAAAATTGGGGCTTGCATGTAGGATCAAGATTGTATCCTTAGCTACACCTATAGTATGTACTGAGGAACCATCAAGTTGGGTCACCTTCTTTTGGAAAGGTTCATATTTAAGTCTTAATTGGTTAGCTACCTTCTTGGGCATGACAGAGCTAGTAGCCCCACTATCTACCATACAATTATGTACTAAAGATTTTCTAGTAATTAAGGATACATAAAAGGGAGGTGGTTTCAGATTCTTACCTTGTATGGTATCTTCCTTGGAGTTGCTGTTCAAAGTCTCCTTCCTTTGATTAGTGTTGACCAACACTGGCTTAGCAACTTCACTTGTAAGATTTTGAGGTGCTGCTACTTCATTCATAGCTTTCCTCAAGATCTCAGGTTGTCCTAGAATAGCCAAGGAGTCCCACATAGACATAGTGATATTCATCTTTTTCATATTGTCTACAATGTTGAAGGGCACTATTATGTGTAATCTTTGGTGTGATTTCACTATTGTGGGTTCAACCTCCTTGGGAGATGGACTCTCTTTGATTGGAATGGTAGGAGCCTTCTTTAATATGATAGGGGAAGAAGATGGTGATGTATCTATGGCTGTAGAAGCTTTAGGTCCATCCTCTACTTGCTCCATGTCTTGGGCTCTTCTTTTTGACCGAGTGTTGGCAGCAATTGGGGATTCACCATTTAATCCATTGAAATATTGCTTCTCCCAGTTAAAAAGAGTTGTCTCATCTGGTTGTGTCTCTTGCTAAGGAATTGCTCCACTAGAAGAGGCTTTTGATTTGGTATGTGAAGCATTCTGAACCATTAATGCGTGATTCATCCACCCATTCGAGCATGTAGTCTGATTGTGGGGCTTATTGCAAGGAAAACACCACTCATTGTCTGATGCAAGATTTTTCTAACTTGGAACCATATCTCTTGTTGGATTTGCAGAGCTAAGGGGTGTGGGGTTATAAGGTTGGAAAGGCTTTTGATTGAAGTTATGCCTTTGACCTTGGTAGTTCCCTTGATATGGTGGCCTATTCTGCTGATAAGATTGTCCCTGATTCTGTTATTGTTGGTTGGGACTTTGATTATATGGTTGAAAGGGTGGTCTAATCCCTTGGTTCTACTTCTTTATGCTAGTCAACTCATTTCTCATTGTCTGTAACAAAATTTTCATTTCTAGTTGACTACTTATTAATTCAAGTGGCTCTTGGAAGGGCTAACTTTGGATTCCTCATAGCTAGTGCTGACCTATGGTGCTACCATAGTGGGTATAGGAGTGTATGGAGGGATGCTCAAAGGCATATTGGGCTGAATGCTAGGAAAAATAGGCATGGGTGGCCTTGGGGCTATCATGCCTGCTTGGATTAAATAATTTTCAGCCTTGGCTGCTATGTAAAAAGATTGAGGTAATGAGGTTCCTCCCATGGATTGAATCATGAATGAGATATTGCTATTGGGACTTTTAAAGAAGTATAGGAAGACATGATTAGATGAAGGTCTCACTGAGATAGGGATTATATTCCATGTCTTGAGGAATCTATTATTGAAGTCTGTCATTTGTTCTTGAGGAGCTCTCTTTATGGTTGTTAGTTGCTCAACCAAAGATAAGTAGTCTGATTTATCCTCAAAATATTTACTTAATGATTCCCCTAGTCTATCCCATGAATCAATTGAACCAACATCAAGAGTTCTAAACCATTCTAAGGCCTTACCTTTGAAAGAGGTTGCAAGTAGCTTAGTAGCCACATCTTCTTCTATAATATGATGCACACTGTAAATGGTAACCACATCTCTTATGTGCTCGCAAGCTATTGTCTGTCCTTTACCTGTGAAAGTAGGTAGAGTTTTGAGTGCTGCTAAGGGAAAATCATGATATTGAGAAAATTTCAATAGAATCCCTTGATTAAAGGGTACAAAGGAAAATTGTCTTGCCATTGCAAGAACTGTGACTTACTGAGAAACAACTAAATGAGTTGTATTTGGGCCAGGTAGTGGAGCTAAATCTGCTTGTAGGTCTCTAGTTAGAGATCTTCCTCTTCTTCTGCAGTGAAAAGGAAAAGATCCTCTTTCTGATGTAGGTGGTGTAGACTATACCCTCCTTGTAGAGGATGTTCTCCGAGATGATCTTCTGTAATTCCTTGTCAGGGGCAGCTGTAAGAACTCAGAAGGCTTTGAGCTTCTTGTCTCAACTTTTCTCATAAACTTTGAACAAGACTGGATCTTCTGTTGTTTACACCAATGGAGCCGCCATATATTCTTTTGAAGAAAACCTCTTGAGTTCAGTTCTATGTAGGCAACATAACAGAGATAGCATAGCTTTGAATATGAACTTCTTTTGTTGCTCCACCGGGTGTGCCAGAATTGTTAGTCACTAGATTTTGCACCCTTTTCAAGATCTCGTAGTCTTGATAATCTATGATAACATGGGAATCACTTCTAGGTTTTGGGACCTTTGCTATTTGAAGTGAAGCCTCCAAGTTCTAGGCCAGTTCCTCTTTGATAATAACCTAATCTTCTCTTTTGACATGAAATGTAGACTTGGGGGGGGGGGAAGGGATAGACAAAATTCTTGAACGGGAAATAACTGGAAAGAAAATTATCCTACTAGGTGATACACCGAAGGTAACTTGAAACATAACACAATGACCAAACTAGCATGAAGATTCTTAGATCTAATAGAACACAATCTTTCTGAATAGGCTTGCATAAGTATTTCATAGAGAGGTCTAAAATCGAAAGAGGCTATTCAAGGAAAGAGAATATTTCACAAACAATAACTTTTCCAAGGGAATAGACATAGACTGTGACCTGCAAGCAAACATTCACTCCAACAAATAGGCACAGGAATGAGACAAAGTAACCAAGGATGAAAAAAATCCACAGGATCACCTAAATCAAATTAGACACAATAGTACACAAATATGCTAAAAGAAAGGAAGGCTCAGGAACTCTCAGATTTCTCTAATAAAAGCACTGTATTACATCGAGTAACAGAAGTATAGACAAGGAAAAGCTTGAGGGCAGAGAAAATGCCATAGAAAGCTCATACAGAATCTGGAATTCAATGAACGATTACAACAAGGTGAAAACTTGAGGGCAGAGAAGATGCCATAGAAAATCTTACACCAGCTGGAAAACTATGAGCTCAAAAAGATCTCAAAACTACTTATATACATGCTCCTCTGGCATGCAGGCTCAGGAGTCAATCTAATTCTTAGGAATTAGGGTTACAATAGATCTTCATAAACAATTCAAAAACCCCAAGATTGTCAATTCTGCTCATTAATGCATTTGAGAAATATCCTAGATGATCAGATATGTCTTTGAAAATATCCCATTTTGCCATAAATTCGAGCAGACAGATCGCCTTGATCCATCTACCCAGTCTATAGATTGAAAATGTCGCCATCGCCATGAAAACCTAAGAAAAACCATTTAAATATTTGAATTTAAAGTTAAACGGTCACAGGTGGCATAGAATCCTCGATCAACAGCCCAGATTTGAAACTTTACTAACTTTAAAACATGACCGTCAATCTCCTTTAAGTTACTCGCGAGCACAAAAATTTGATCTGCCACATGTCACCTTAGTATGATGGTTTATAGGTTGAACAACCTCATCTTTACCATCAAGGCATTAAGCCGGCCATTCGATCTTCCTTACGTGTTGAGCCTTTATCTTACTTTTCAAAACCTAAGACCCATGATGCCATCTGCCACATGTCACCACGGCTTAATGACTTAATCACTAGATTTTGATCACTTTGTCTTTAAGCCTTTAAGCCAACTGTCTGATAAAAAGGACTTGATTGGTCTTTACTTTCCTCTATTTGACTAGCCCGGCTCCACCATGGACATGTGTTAGCACGACTTAATGGCTTATGTGATAGATTTCAAGAATTTTGTGATAAAGCCATTATGCCAACCATTGGATTAAACTGAACTTGATCGGAGATTACCTTACCATGGATGGGTCCAAGCTTTGACAACCTTCCACATGTCAATCAAGCATAATACCTTGATCATTAGATATCGATCAACCTTACATTAAGGCATTAATCCGACCATTGGATCAAATCAAAATTGCTCGTAGATTAATCAACCAAAGACCCTGCATAAAGGTGACCCCACCATCTAAGTGTTGCCATGACTTAATCACTAGATTTTGATCACTTAGTGATCAAGCCATTACACCAACCGTTCGATGAAGAGGAACTTGCTGCCGCTTGGGGTAAATAAACTAAGTCAGGACTTAGGAATAGAAACCCGCTTAGGAAAATAACTTTGGTCCCACTTGATGGATAACTTAAAACACATGATGAATAAGAACCTTAAGTGGAAAAAAGGTAATGAAGAATTAGAACCACCACTAAAGACTTTAGGGTTTTTAAGGAATTTCATTGGTTTTTTTTTGCATCTAGGGCTTTAAGACATGAACCAAGGGTAAACTAGTGACCTAGAAACATGCAGAAAGCAAGATTTAAGACAAGAAATCACAGAAACATACAAGCTAGGCTCTACCCTCGTGGGAGCCACATTTTCTCCACTTGTAGCTAGAATTATCATGTAAATGGGAAATTTTGGGTAATAGTTTCTTAAACTTATACCTAGGCCTTTCAACGACATTGAATATCAACGAAGTATCCATAACCTTTTATCTGCTAATTTAGTGAATTTATGCTTCGATCAAACACTCAAGGCACTTGCTTATTTTCTTCTTTTTCTCTAATCTATTTTCTCCTTTGGGTTTGTTCTTGGAATGATATTTAAACAAGTTCTTTTGATTAACCTTATTCTTCACTGTGTAAAGAACTGACACAGTTCCCAATAAACCCATCTCTACACATAATCCATTCGATTAAAAATATGGCGATCACATGATATAGACTGTAAAGCAAAGCGATCTCATATATGTGTTCCACAACATCTTCACATACTCTCACTAAGCTTGCAAGAGATAACTCCTCATAACCAAGGGCTAGATAGATTTATTATGTTTCCTTCCACTGCTCCTCCTAAGGCCATGCTTGGCCATCTAGGTTTATGTAGAAATGTTAGCATCAGGAGAAGGTTCAGTAGCATCTACTAACTCTCCCTGAACCAATACCTCACTTGTTTCTTTTACCTTCCATACCTTAGCACTATTTTCATCTTATGTTTTTCTGAAATGACTCTTGAATTCATCCATGTATTCTGCAAGACTCTTACGAGTATCACCAATATTATTATTTATAACCATAGGCGGTGGTCCTATTATGTTATCAGTTCCATTGTACCTACAAAACTTCAATATATGTCCTGGATTGTTACATTTGTAAGATGTAGGAGGTGGTCTGTTTTGAATAACCTGCAACTTACAATACCTTGCGATGTGCCCAAAGTTATTGCATTTGTAACATGTGATCTTAGCTACTGTTTCTTCCTTAATGTAATCTTGCTTGATTCTAGATAGATCAGGCTTCATGCATTCTGATTTCTTGTGTCCATATGCATGAAAATTTTTGCAATAGCCATCAATGGATTTGTAAGGAATTTTACTTCAGGAGTCTCTCTTCATGTTTCCAATTTTTTTTGCATCCAAAGCATCTACCTCTAGAAGGTCTGATATGTTCTTTAGGTTTTTCAAGATCATCAGTCTTTGCTTCATATTTTTCTTCCTGAGTCTTTGAACATTTAGCTTCATTGAAGCCAACTCCAATCATGTCTCCTTTAGGTTTCTATCTATCTCTCTGCTCATCAATATTATCACTACTCATATGAAGTTTTTCAATGGGTTTCTTAGCTTCAACAAGTTCTCCTTTTATGATCTAATTATACTTCTCTAATTCTAGATATTTTTTCTTGTAGTGATCAAGTTCAGTCTGCATTTGTCCCATCTGAATATTAGCACCCTTTAAGGTTTCTTCTATTTTGTTTCTAGCATCCTTGAAGATGATGATGATGATGATGATGAAACAAGAAGGCTTACAATTGCATCCACGAACTGACCCTTCTCTTTGTCTTCTTCTGGTCCAAAGATATCTCCTAATCGGTTATTGGGGTAGTTTGGAAAGTACCTTCATAGAGCATCTCTTCTTCTTCTATGCATGCAAATGAATGAAAATTGCAGTGATGGAATGAAAAAATTTCGTGGCAAACTCTAATTAAAAGAATATAAATGCTTAAGTAAATTCTACAAATGGCTGAGTTTAACACTTGGTTCGACACCGTCCCCGAAAACAGTGCTAAAAATGATCGGTTATTTAAAGGAATAAAAAACTAGGCTTTCACCAAGACTCAAGGATTGGACATCCTACCGAGAAGCTATCCTCTTCATAAAAACTCTTTTAATTTATCAACCCAGGGACGTAGTACTTAAAATAGGTCAGAAAAATATATGCACCAAGGATTTCACTTAGACCAGGCTATGTCTATAGGAAACAAATTGCTTGAAAATGAAACTAGTCTATAGCTACATGAAACAAATTACTCAAAAGGGAAACTAGTCTATTGCTGCAAGAAATAAATACTGGAAAGGGAATACGAAAATAAATGTGCCGAAGAAATGCAAAGACTTGAAACACAACTATAATGTCTCAATGGTTCTTCTGCTTTGGCTGTAGGAAGTAACAGACTATCCTGTGGCTTTGGCTGAAGGAACCCTGTTAACACCAGAATTACGATAACAAGATGCAGGAAAATAAAAACTAAATGCAATGATTCTAACTAACATGAATTCCTCACCAATTGGGCCCCCATGGGTGAGTATCCAAACTCAATTATACTGAACTAAATATCAACACTTCATTTTCTATTGATTAAAATGGAAAGTACAAGATTCATGTAAAAATTGTAAAAAAATAGAATGAAACTATATTCTGCTAAATGATAATGCCCTCCTTCTCACGCAGGAGTGGGGGTTATTTAAAGAAAAACATCTAATCATCCTAACTTCTCACACTATACAAAAAGAGGAGTCATTTATTTGGAAAGCTAGAAACTAGAAAGTGGAAAAATAGAAGACATCCATGAAGAAGGAAAGATCTGTCACGATAAAGGAAGAACAGATCTAGCTTCCCACTTCTTCCTGGATTTCTTCAAAGGAACTCATAAATATGTGACTCAGTCCTCGCCCAGCTGCTGCCACCTTAGTATAACTGGAAGCACTACTTTGAGTTACATTTACTTCATCAACAGTCGAGTCTGCTATAGGAATGGGTTAGGGTATCCAGCGCATGGCACATTCACTTGGTCAACCATTCTCTTTCTATTTATACTCTGCACCTTACATGTTAGATTCAATACATCCAAGGAAATACTCCACCAAACACACATACATTCATTCATGTTTAAAATAACTAACTACTTATCAGAACATAACCATAAACTTTGCAAAAGTAATATAACACTAATTTCCACGTGTTGCATGTTTTAAAAGCATTAAAACATAGCATATGTCCTAGTGGCTACATGCCACATAATAACACAAAGAATATAGAGTTTTCAACAAATGTAATGAAAAATCATGAACATGTACTGGTGGAAACTCATCCTATGGTCTCTAAAATAGGGCATATAAATGCCTCATCACAAAGCATAAAATTAGTGAATCTATAACATATATGATAGGTTCCTCAATCCTATCAAAAGAGAGACATTCATCATTCATGGTTCATCCACCCAAGTGTTCAACCGGTAAGAATACAAATAATCAACTGTGTCAAGGCAATTATTCACACAATCAAGTGCCAACCATTCTTCATCCAGTCTTAGAGGTATTACTCATTCAATACACTTATCCACAACTTTCAATTAAGAGATCAATCCATTAATCATAGCATTAACACCTACATATTAGGCCTTGACAATCTCACTATACCTATGATCACAAATAGTACTGCCTGTACACACACCTAGTTGATAGCACACATTCCTCCAAATCAATATTTTATGGTCACTTCTCACTGTCTTCTCTTGTGGATAATAAAATATCAAACATTAGTAAGGAAATTCACCTCATGCATCACATCATCCCAATAGTCGTTCATCACATGGTTATAAGCTCAAAAAATAGAAAACAATTTACTGCCCTGTCATTAGATTTCTATTCCTGAGCCCAGGGATAATAAAAACCTTTAACCAACTTCATGCCTATTATGGATGAGTAGGAATTCTTCAAAATGACAACCAATGTACCATTCACGAATACATACACAAGAAGCATAATGCTTTCAATGAAAGGAATTATTCAACTATGACTAGCATTATCTACTGATAGTATAAACATTTGATCTAAGATCAAACCCTCAAAAGATTCTCTGTAAAGCCTTGGTTTAAAAGATAGGAGAGGAACTTGGATAAAAAAAGATTCATCATACATTTCCACGTACCTTAGATCAAGAACAATTTCAAACAACGAACTCTGTCTTGACTGTGACTATCACTGACATGACAGTTCCAACTGTGTTTTCAAAAATTCCTTCCACCAGACTCACAAGATCCTTTAACCTGCACCTTTGTGGGGTCATAAAAGTTGTTTATACATTACTCCACCCATTTACATAAACAAAAAATTCTCAATATCAACAATGATAAATAACATTTTACTGCACTGTTAACTCACAAAAAATTCATTTCAACAGCTCACTAGGGCATCAAATATCCTCCATAAGAAAAAACCATTTGATGCCAAAAAAAGTCTGTTTAGAATCCCTTTGAACCTACTTTCAAACTAACTAGGACTTGAATTTTTCCCACGGTTAAAGTATGAGATATCAACAAACTCTTACACATAAATCTGTTACAAAGGGTTTCCAGGCCGTTTCAAGAAAAATCAATCATTCTTCCTCTATACATTACGACCAATTCTCAAGTCACATTCAAAATAAAATTTATTCATTAAACTATAACTCCAGATAGGTTGTAGGCTCCATTCAATCCGATTATCAATAGAAAAACTCATGGTAACAACAAAAAACGCGACTGGTATAGGAACAGTCTAGAATATTAAACAAAAAATCTAACTTTTCTCATTAAAAATTCATAAATATTACAATGAAGAGGATTGTCATGAAGTGTACTTCCCTTCTCATCCTTCTATAATCATTGTATGGGAGATTTACATTCTCCTTTTCCTATAAACTCAATGATTGTCCACCAATATGCACAATGGAAGTAACAGTCATAGGTATGATATCAATATCCTTTTAGAATTTCCCTCTAACCTATCCTCTTCCTCAAAATCAAGAATTACATACCATTTTATAATGTTTTTGACAGTTTCAAAACTGTTCAACTACCTCAGACCGACCAACTTTCTCTTTTACAATATTTGGTGCAACTTTGGCAACTTTTGAAAAGTTGCATTTTACAACTTTTAGACAGTTTTTATCCTTGACACAAAGAATTAAAATTATTGTAAGAACCTTCCAAACATACGAGAAATGGCCTATAAATGAATTTAGCAACATATTTACCCCTTCATGGGTACATTCACATGATTTGACCCTATTGACCAATCTAGGACTTATTAGGACAACTTGGTCATTACAATACAATTGATTACATAACTTTTCTAATCCTTTCATATGGATTCAATATGACTTAAAAATGACTCAAATTGATCTTGATATGATACTTAACCTCCTTGAATGTTCTTGTATGCTAGGTGCTCCTGTACCATACTCACGACCTTCAAAGTTTCCCAAGTCTCTTGGAAATGTGGGTATGAAGTGACCTGCAAATAGTTTTTTGACTGAAATCACCATCTTGAACTCTGGTCTTCATATTTATCTCTGTACTTTGTCTCTTCCTCTTGTCTTTATCTCTTTTCCTTCTTCATGTTTCTCTTCACTTTTGGTGCCTCTTCTCGACCATGTCATCAAACTAGACTCCCATCAATGGAGTTCATACTGGTTGCTCTCCAAGGTGCTTCGCCAACATCTTGTCCACATTCCCAATGCTTCTCCACTTACCAAAAAACTATGGCTTACCTAGGATTCCTCTCTTTCATCTCTCCCCAGGACTTTTGGAAACCAATTTGACCTCCTCCTCAGGTCCTGGACCATCTCCTATGGACCTTTGACAAACCTTCATGTCTTCCTACTTGCAGCTAGTGGACGAACACCTGCAACCACAAACTTCATCAATAATAATAAAATAACCAAATTCCTTGGGCTAGGTCCTGGTGTGAGTTACCACTCACACTCTCAGGAGCTTCTAACTCTGATACCAGTTTGATTTATAGGCTCCTGCAACACCAATCAATCTCTTAGGATCCCATTGATCCATCCATTGATTTCATCATAAGAACAAAAAAAATTACAAATCATGAAATCAATGAATCTATATCATATAAGACAGGTTCCTCAATCCTATCGAAAGAGAGACATTCATCATTCATGGTCCATGCACCCAAGTGTTCAACTAGTAAGAATACAAATAATAAACTGTGTCAAGGCAATTAGTCACACTATCAAGTGCCAACCATTCTTCATCCAGTCCTAGAGGTATTACTCGATCAAATACACTTATCCACAACCTTCAATTAAGATACCAATCCGTTAATCATAGCATTAATACCTACATATTAGGCCTTGAAGATCTCACCATACCTTTGATAACAAATAGTAATTCCTGTATACACACCTAGTTGATAGCACACATTCCTCCAAATCAATATTTTATGGTCACTACTCAGTGTCTTTTCTTGTGACTAATAAACTGTCAAACATTAGTAAGGAACATTCACCTTATGGATCACATCATCCCAATAGCCTTTCATCACATGGTTATAAGCTCAAAAAATAGAAAATAATTTACTTCCTTGTCATTATAGTGCCTTACAATCTTTGCTATTCCTGAGCCCAGGGATAATACAAACCTTTAAACAACTTCATGCCTATTATGAATGATTAGGACTTCTTCAAAATGACAACCAATGTCCCATTCATGAATACATACACAAGAAGCATAATGCTTTCACTGAAGGGAATTATTCAACTATGACTGGCACTATCTACTGATAGTATAAACATTTTATCTAAGATCAAAACCTCAACAAAATCTCTGTAAAGCCTTGGTTTTAAAGATAGGAGAGGAACTTGGATAAAAAATATTCATCATACATTTCCATGTACCTTAATTCAAGAACAGTTTCAAACAACCAAACTCTGTCCTGACTGTGACTGTCACTGAAATGACAGTTCCAACTGTGTTTTCACAAATTCCTTCCACCAAACTCACAAGATCCTTTAACTTGCACCTCTGTGGGGTCATAGCAGTTATTTAGACATTACTCCATCCATTTACATCAATCAAAAACTTCTCAATATCAATAAAGATAAAAAATACTTTACTGCACTGTCAACTCACCGAAAATTAATTTCAACAGCCCGCTAGGGCATCAAATATATTCCATAAGGAAAAACCATTTGATACCAAAAAAAGTTTTTTTAGAGTCCCTTTCAATCTACTTTCAAACTAACTAAGACTTGAATTTTTCCCACGGTTAAAGTATGAGATATGAACAAAACCTTACACAACACTATTATAGAGGGTTTCCAGGCCGTTTCAAGGAAACTCAATCATTCTTCCTCTATAAATTACAGCCAATGCTCAAGTCACATTAAAAATAAAGTTAATTCATTAAAATATAACTCTAGATAGGCTTTAGGCTCCATTCAATCTGATTATCAATAGAAACACTCATGGAAACAAAAAAATGTGACTGGTATAGGAACAGTCAAGAATATTAAACAAAAACTCTAACTTTGCTCATTAAAACTTCATAAATATTACAATGAAGAGAGTTTTCATGAATTTTAATTCCCTTCTCATCCTTCTACAACAATTGTATGAGAGATTTACATTCTCCTTTTCCTATAAACTCCATGACTGTCTACCAATCTACAGAATAGAAGTAACAGTCAGATGTATGATATCAATATCCTTTTAGAATTTCCCTCTAACCCATCCTCTTCCTCAAACTCGAGAATTACATACCATTTTATAATGTTTTTGATAGTTTCAAAATTATTCAACTACCTCAGACCGACCAACTTCCTCTTTTACAATATTTGGTGCAAGTTTGGCAACTTTTGAAAAGTTGCATTTTACAACTTTTAGACAGTTTTTGCATCCTTGACATAATGACTTCAAATTATTGTAAGAACCTTACAAACATATTAGAAATTGCCTATAAACGACTTTTTCAATATATTTACCCCTTCATGGGTATATTTACATTATTTGACCCTATTGACCAATCTAGGACTTAATAGGACAACTTGGTCATTACAATTGATACAATTGATTACATAACTTTTCTAATCCTTTCATATGGATTCAATATGACTTAAAAATGAATCAAATCGATCGTTCTATGATCCTTAACCTCTTGGAATGGCCTTGTGTGCTAGGTTCTCCTACACTAGATGATTTTTCTCCTTTAGTCATAGTTTGTCTACACTTTTATTAAGCTTGCTTATGTTAATAAAGCGAGTTTATTTAATTAATTATTGGGAGATAAGATGTCGAGGTGTCACCATCTTAAAATATGAAGTATTTAATATTTTAAATTACTTGGTGGTCACACTTTATTGGTTGGATTTACCACCTCAATCATTTCCTTAGTTCTATATAAACTCACTATCTAGCTTGTATTTGTGTTCACTATTACATACTTTGGCATGCATGTATGTTAATGCATGCAATTTTCCTTTTGTAACTTTTCTTTGAGTTCCTAATGCAATTTTGTCATCTTTATATTTGCACCTCTTGAAATAATTGTTTTGTAATTGTGTTATTTCATTTATAGTTTTATAATTTACTTCTTTCATAGAAAGATCTTTGATCATTTATCTATTTCATAGTTGAGTACTTGGATTCTTTATTAAGAGATTGAATTTTTTGGTACAATCTTGTAAATTCTCTTATGATTTTCTTTTGTGGTTCAATATGATCCAAATAACATGAAAGGAATTATGAAGATTTTTTAATCCCATATTTGTAAGTGTGTTTTAGGTGAGATTTGGCCATTGCAACTATTTTGACTGTAGTGACAACATTTTTTATTATTCTATTGCATTTAGGAGGCTCAAAATTTTTGGATCTGATTTTTGTTTCACTCAAATTTTTCATTATATGATATGTAGTAAACAATGGCTTAAAACTTAGATATGGTGAAAAATTTTCTTTTTGTAGAATTTCTAGTACAAATAGACTTGGCTATTGTGCTGAAGAGGTCGATCTGACAAATATTGACCATTAATTTATCTATATTTGATACCAAGAGCTTTTGGGCAATTTTTTTTGTTAGGGAGGTCGTATGACCCTCCCAGCTAGAACTTCGTACAATATTTGTCACAATAATTTTTTAAAAAGTGCTTTATTCTATGAGTGCATGAGCCTCCCTGTTATGATCCTTTGAATTATACTCCCACTTGATTGCAAGTGAATTTAGAGAAAAGAACAAAGTTATTGTTAAGACTATCATCTAGCAAAATATGATGGTGGAGGTGAAGAAACCTAGGTAGAAAATGGAGGCAAGAAATTTGTACTCTAACAGAACTAAGAGTAAGGGGAAACATAAATAATGAGAAAGGGAAACATTATCTAGCATAGCCACCCCTATGATAAACACAGATGATAGAGAAATGACCTAGGATAATTAACAGTTGAAATTAAATCTAGAGAAAGCTTAACCGAAGGGAATATAAAAAATTAAAGTTGTTACTGAAACTATCAAGTCTAGAATGTAGAAGTACCAATAGAGCAAGGAGGAACTCAAGGCTCAATTAGAGCTGATGATACAATTCATTAAGGGCTTGGTCATCCCATTGGCCTTACAAGATGAAATTCTAGATGCACCCACTCTAGTGGCAACACAAGAAATAGATAAACTATATACACTGAAAGATAAGGTGGAAATAGCCGATACATGGGAAAAACACCAACTTAATCATGTGAGAAATTATTTTAACTAAGGTTTATGATATTTGTGAAGAGGCTAATAAATAAGAGGCAACTATGCCAATTTTGATAGGACATTGGAAAAAGGATGTCTAATTTTGACAAAAAAATCTAATTTCTTGAGGAGATAGAGTAATTGGATAGAAATGAGATTGGAGTAGCTGATATCATAGTGTAATGGTGTAAAATAGGGCTCACTAGCCTATGCATGCAAACTATAAGTTTTAGGCCTATTTCCTCTTTGCATTGAGAGGGGACTGATCCAATGGATTCAAGATGTTGGGCACAAAGTGGATTCAACAGTCCTTCATGAGGAGTTGAAAATGATAATGCAGTTGTGAAAGAGAAATATGGAAGCTAGAGTGAAATATGGTGAACTGAGAAATTTTAGCACATATAATAATGCATAAATCAGATATGTAGACAATCAAAGTATATCTAAAGATAAAAGACATAGAGGAACATGTTGTCAAAATTAAGGCCAAAATCTAAAGGAAGATGGTGAGCAGGGAAGCCTTATATTTGAGGATCTTCTTATGCTCGATCTAAATTTGGATTCGTGCCTTTGTAGCTTGCCACCTACAGACAAGAAATAATTTTTTGGGTTGATGGGGTTTGCCAAGGTCAAACCCTAGTTTAGGAATTAACTTTGAAATTGAAAGAATTTGAAATTGGAATGAAAGCACAATGCTATATAGTAGAGGCTAGATCTCAAAATTGAATGCTTATACCTTCATAGGTTTTATTTGTGTCAAAATCCTCTTAAAGATGTTGATGTTGACTTATAGGGTTGACTTTATGAAGAATTGATCATGGAAGTCATCATGAATGCTATAGATTTTAATTTTACTCATCTTTAATGCCTTGGATGATGCTATATCACTTTCTCTTAGGATACTTAGGATATTGAATGCTTGATTGGATCGATTGATATGTATGATGTATTCCTAATGAGGGGGGTAAGATTGCTTTTATACCTCTTCCTAGTATTTCAGGTTTGTAATTTGAAGCAAGCCAATGTGGGAGAAGTTTTCCTGTTCCTACGAGCTAGCCATTAGAATATTTGAATTTGGATCTCAATTATTGGTACAAGGTCATGCCAAACTACCTTGTCATCCCAATAATGAAAGGGTCAAGGAACCGAGGTCTATAAGGTAGAGGAGTGGAGGGAATGTGAACCAATGCATGTAGACTCAAGCATGCTAACCATATGAGGTCATGAATGCTAAAGTGAGGCCTAGGTGAGCATAAAATTATATGCAGATACAGTTTATAATGCTACATTTAGGCCCCACATTAGGAAGAGTATGAACTTTTATTCATACGTACGATAAAGTAGAACGTAACATTGAAAATATTATTTCAAGGTATTAAAGAGGTAAGTATCACCAAGTCCCGCAAGTGACTTAGGATATTATCAATATAAATGCAAGAAAAAAGGAGAAACACATGAGATGGAAAGATCAAGGCATGACTATACTAGCATAGTAAGGCTATGCTTACTATGAGTCATGTAGAGAGTCTATGCAAAGGAGACTTCAATAGTCTAGCAAGTTGTTCTATGCCATCAACTCATGCTGAAAAGATCAGGGCAAAGGATAAACAAATAAATAATTGTTCACAAGTAAATCCACCAATAGAATATTACAAAGAAAAAGGCACAATTTTCTAAGTAACCAAAAAAATAACTGCAAAAATTGATTGTGGTGTGTGCATAAATTTTAACAAAGAGAGGATCGTATGCACCCACATTAAAGTGATTATGTATGCCTTTTGGGAGTAATAGGTTTAAGGTAGCATACATAAATCTATAAGACAAGTACATTTCCACTATGATATTCCCCCAAGAAAGGATAAAATCAAGGACAATGGAGTACATAACAAAAAGAGAGCACATAAGGTATACACTATGTGGGGTCAATATGTGCATTTGATAACTCATGTATATCAAGTATAATTGTAGTGAATTGAACTCATCCCCAAAGGTAGTGGAACTACAATCACAATGGAAGAAGAGCACATAAGATGAAAAAATAAGTCTTTTTGGATCAACATGGTAGAGACAAAAAAGGACAAAACTCAATGCTTTGCATCGTCTCCAAGTAGACAACACAAAAATCACATTTATGAAAATAACACATGTAAAACATAACATATATATGACATATAGAAGAAATGATATACACTAAGTATAACTTCACGAAATGTTCAATTCCTTTATTACCGTGCACCAATAGAGAAACAAGGGTCATTCAAAGAGAGATTAACATAACACAAAGACAATATCAAGAAATAAATCATGGGGAAAGCACATTATGTACAAGAAAACATATAAAATAATTTAATGCACAAGTGAATCTAGTCAAGCATATTGCCTGTCTCCCAATATTTCTTAACAAAACTTAGGGATGGTGGAAAAGATGCAAGAGGAGAAACAAAAAACATGGTAGATGGAGTTACTGGGAGTTCCATACAAGGACCATGCTCTAATGATGGATCACTTTTTTTTTCACTAGGAGTTAGGATTAATATATTTGAAAATCTTGAAATAAGCTTATGATTGATGAATCATTGGAATCAACAATATTTTCATCAATATTATTAGAATTAGTATCTTTATCATATATATAATAATTAGAGATTGATCACAATAGGATCTTTAATGCGAAAATAATAACTAATTTTTAGACAATTTCATCTTTTTAAGACATTCTTTCTTCCTTGGGCTAGTCAGAGGTTGGGCTAGTCAGAGGTTGGTCAAGTGGGATCAAACCATCTTTGGGAAGAAAGTTCAAGATCCTTAGCACAATGTCTTTGGCATTGGTATTTAGCACTACGATTTCTCTTGGTTCAACTTAATTTGTAAAGGTTTGTGATCAATCAACATCGTCTCCTTTTATTCCTTAGTAGGAGGAATGAAAGGACCATTAATAGGTTGAGAGATGTTAGATGCTAGATGCTTGTAAGATATAGTTGGGACTGAAGCATATATATGAAGAATGTAAGGTGTAGGAAGGAGTCCAAGTCCAGGATGAGGAGGCAGAATAACCTTAGATTTTCTCAATTTTGATATCATTTCATGTTTGAAGTTTTGATATGATAGGAAGATGATATCTTCTTAGTGTTTTAATGGTTGAGGTGTTTGAGCTTAAAAGAATTCAAGGATGAAGTTTCCAGTAATTTTTAATGGCATATAGGGACTATGACTGATAATGATAATGCAATCTTTATGATGGAACTTCAAACACTTATGGCTTGTAGAAGGTATAGATTTCATTGAACTAAGCCAAGGCTGTCCTAGTATTACTTGAAATTAATTGGAGGTAGGGATAATGGCAAAGGTTACATATAGGCACTTAGTACCAAATTCAATTGGAAGGGTGATAGAACCTATGGTAGGAAAAGTAAAACCATTGTGCACCTTAATCATAACAACAGATTTATCATAAGTATCTTTTAAAGAGATGTTCCTTTTTAATATAATTCACCATACATACTAGATCAATGAGCATTCCACGAGAGAGATTTACTTTAATCTTCATAGTAATGTATAGTGGTCCATCAAGTTCCTAAATAGTTTCCTTGGAATTAAAGGTGATGCAAGGTTCAAGATTAGGTTTAGGTTGCTCAATAATATTGAAAACATTGTTGGCATCCTCACACATATTATTAGCATCCATTTTCGTAAGGTTTCTAATCTCAACAACAATATTTGAATGATAATTCAAAATATTAGTGAAGATTTTCTAGTTTTTCTTAGGGGGTGCTATGGACATGGAAGCTTCACTTAGTGAACCTTGGTCATATCATGTGTGTTTTTAGCATACTAAAGAATGCCCCTATTTTCAAACAATATTGCCCCAAACTCCTTTTTTGTCACCCCCTCCAATACCCACCCAATACCCCACACACCCCTTTTCCTCTATAAACCCTCTTAATCCCCACTTAACCCAATATAAGTAATATATTGCCCTATTTATTTCCCATTTCAAATCCCCTAATATGAACACACGTGATATGTTATTACTGATAACATTAAGTTTTGCCATTAGTACACTTAGTGAAAAACATTGACAAAGATCATCACTACAAGCATAATTGACAGACTACAAGCATAACCGGTAGATAGCGAGCATACCCGACAGAACAAAAATTCATGAGAAAATTCTAAGTATGGAATTGATCGACAGACACTGACAAGTGTTGCACCGATGAAGTAAACAGGACATCACCAACAGGTCAATAACATAACATGAAGTTCATCATTGGTGATACGGTTTTGAGAACAAAACTGACGGAGAAGAAAAGGCATACCTGACGATCAGTTCAAGAAAGGAACACCGATGGAAAAGAAAACCGACAGACTGACAAAGAAGCCCGACCATCAGAACCGACAGTCAGTTAGAGAACCTGCAAATAGTGGATCTGAGTTTTACACGTCAAATAAAGCATTGTAATTCTATTTTTAGAGTTTTAATTTGTTTTAAATCATTACTTGAGGGTCAAGCAAGCATAATGTAAATGTTTTAAAGCATCCTAATGGATCTAAAACATATCTAACTAAAGATCAAGGTCAAGTTGTAAACCTTAGATCTAGAGTTAACTTGCGAAAGTGTGAATCAAGAATAGAGTTAACTTAGGTTTAGTATAAATAGATGTTCAATCAATTGTGAATTATGAATTCATTGTTGTTGATAGCCATAAAGAGCACCTAAGGAGAAGAAGGTATAATTTATGCAAATTTTAGAAATAGATCACACCAGTTATCAAGAACACATAGAGGCTACCGATGTGAAGACAAAGGTATTATTTAATCATGAAAAGATGATTACTCATACATAGGAAGCTTTATTAGATCTGTTATCAGCAATTAGAGATTGCATACATCATCAGATCAAAGACTTATGTAGTTGCATTCTAACAAGTGCATCACATCTAA
>MU223806.1:0-17182 GCA_018584345.1 Thuja plicata | reverse complement strand
TGCATATTCTTTTACTTTGAAGAATACTTTCCTTCAATAGGAAAAGTTGTATGGGACACAAGCAGACCTATAACCATTCAAATAGGTGAATTCATAGAATCACTAGGAACAAATTTTGATAATGTAACACATGAGTATTTCACAACCATTAAGGAAATGTTGCAAACTATAACAAGGATTCCTGAAAATCTGATAGAGGAACACAGAGAAAATATATGTTTCATGGTAGATACTGATTTTACATATATCCAAGTAGTAGTATCTAGGAAGTCATGGCTTTCACAGTTAGAATATGAAATCAAAACAAGACAAGCCAATGAGTGCATTGAGGCACTACTGAATGAACTAGTGGACAACAAGAAACTAAGATTTGGCACCTATGAAGAGGCCAAACAAAAGATTAAAACAAATCTTGTTGTCAAGAAAGATGTAACTAGTCAAGCAGAATGGTGAAGAAATTGAAAGAGAAATTGAATGTATCTTCTGAAGGTGAAGAGGAAAAAGAGGGTAAGCAGGAAATCACCGAGGACCAGCTACCCATAGGTGATACAATAGAGGAAAATGAATCAGAGGAAGAACAGTCTGATTCACCACCTCCTCCTCCACATAAGAATTCAAGAACGAGGAGTCAGAAAACAAAGGATGCAACTCCTTCTCCCATGGTAAAAGGAAAGGTGTATAAAAGGAAACCTGACACATCAAAGGGAAAACAACCAATTGGAAAACCTACCAAAATAAGGAAATTTGTTCAGACAAATGAAGATATAGATGACTCAACTATGGATGAGCCTGACACTGCAATTGAACAAGCAAAAGAAACAACAAAGGTAACATCAACTCCTGAAAACAATAATGAAATATATAAGTACATTTCAGAAGCCTCATCTATTGCACATCCTAAGATTAGGAAATGGTTGAAATGAGATTCTATAGAACATAATAAAATTGAAGATGCAATTATAGCTAAAATGTGCAGACACTATTATGTCCCACTTCAATTCACTACACGTGATGTACCACAAGAACTGTTAATTAGATTATCTTCTAGGTTCACATTTGTACTATAGGAGGAGAAATGGATAAGAGAAAGAGTACTTGTTACTCTTATGCCTCCTTAATCAAAAAGGGAAGAAATAAATGAAATCATGGAGAAATATGATAAAAATTTCTCACCTAAAATGAGAGCTTACAAATTTATTGAAGAGAAGTTTATAGAGATAGAACAAGAAGCTCATGATAAATGGAGCAAGATACTCAATCCTGATAAGGAGAGCAGTTATGAGAAGGAAACTGTCACTCAGAAGGATAACTCAATAGTTGATTTAGACTTTGAAGAAGTTCAAATAACCGGCCAGAAATAGGTTGGTATTGTAGATGAAGAATGGCCAGACACTACTCTTGAGCACACTCAAAGTGATGAAAATCAAATACCAGCAAGTCCAATTCACATCAGTTTAGAGGATGAAGAAGTTACCAAAGAAGAGTTAACAATAAAAGGTAACTTAGTTGATGATATAAATGATGAATCATGGTTAGACAACATTGTCAATGACACTATAGGAAAATAACCTGTAGTAGAAGTTCAAAAAGATGAAGACATAAATATTGCACAAGGCAATACCGACGGACATGATTCAACTATTGGCACTGCAACAGTCAATACACCGAAAAACATGAATATATTAATCGATGCTATTAATATTCAATCAAGTCAGGACAAATCATCTAAGAAAGATGATGATATACCCAAGGACATGGGTAATGATTAAAACAAATATGTATCCAATACTCAAAAGGATACTGATACATAAATGAAAGATGCAACTGACACTCAACAAGAAGTGTCTAATGAACAAAACAAAGAAGCAGATAACAAAACTGAGGATACATTAAGAAAGGGTGAAGAAAAAGATAAAAGTGAAGAAGTCAAGCAAGATGAAGGCACAAAATAAAAGGAAAATATATTTGTTGATACACCTAAGGCCAATGAGGAGACGTCTTCACCAAACCAGCCAGTGGACTCATAATAGAAACAAAAGGATGCTTCATCTTCTCGACCCTCACCTACCAAGTCAACCCAATCTCAAGCTTTACAAATGGTAATACATCAATCTACCACCCAGCCAAAGAAGAAGAGGAAGAAAGCATTGAAGAAAGAAATTTTGGCTATCACAATGGATGAAGTAATTGAAGTCCCAAACTGGGATATTACTACTTTGGATACAGATAAACTTCAAGAGTTTAGAGTTCTATGCCAAAGGAAAGACATTCAGAAGAAAATGATACAGGAACACAGGGAAACAATGGCACTTGACAAGGCAAGAGACATTCTCCAACAACTTGTTCCTGAGGTAAAACTTGAACAAAATGCTATAGTTAAGGAGAAAATAGATGTTCTTATCGATGCAATCACAAACCAGAATGTAGATGTAGAACAAGCAATGGAAGAACAAGTAGAGAAAAATTATGAATACAAGTTAATTGATAAGATCAGCCAAGAAGTGGCAGTGAACAAGGTAAAGCTCTCTGAACTAACTGATCAATTAGAGCCAATGATTGCTGAGGCAATTACCTTAGTTCAAAAGATGTGCACACTTGAAAAGTTTATAAAAGAAAATAGTGACAAGTTAGTAGAAATAAATTCTAATGTCACAACAAGTGCACAAAGTCTAACCTCAAATGAAGACAGTATCAAGGCGCATCATGACAAGGTCATTAAGGCTAACAGGCTAAGGCAAGAAATATGGGATGCTGAAACATAATTAAGAGGTGAGATTACCAAACTACAGACACACATCTTGCCTAATCTTACTATTCTACAGCATCATATTTCTGAAGCCAAAAACCTAATTGCAACCCCAGAGATGTCTGTAGTTAACAACATCTATGATATACATGTAAGGATATCACTTGAGCACATGGCTCTAGAAATGTTGAAGGATAAATGGGAAAAGATGATGGAGGAGATCAAATCCTCACATTCCCAACTTTTTGACAAGATGTAAGTACCTTTGCCTTTATTATCAAAAAAGGAGGAATAGAAATGTATGTATATTGTATGTACAGAAGGAACATATATGTAAAGATAGTTATGTACAATATATAAAAAAAAAAGGTAGAAAAGTACATAAGGAAATGTATATATACTTACACTTATCGACATATACAAAGGGGGAGTCATTCAAATGAATAAGGAAGAAGTATACACAAGTGTACATACTAATACATTCAGTATGTTGCACATATCATGTTTTTTGATACTAATTGCAAAGGGGGAGATTGATGACATTAAGTTTTTCCATTAGTACACTTAGTAAAAACATTGACAAAGAACATCAGTACAAGCATAACCGATGGACTACAAGCATAATCGATAGACAACAAGCATACCCGATAGAACAAAAAGTCATGAGAAAATGCTAAGTATGGAATTGACTAACGGACACTGACAAGTGTTTCACCGATGAAGTAAACAGGACATCACCGGCGGGTCAATAAGATAACATGAAGATCATAACTGACAATACAGTTTTGAGAACAAAACTGACGGAGCAGAAAAGGCATACCCAATGATCAGTTCAAGAAAGGAACACCGACAACAAAGAAAACTGACTGACTGACAGAGAAGCCCGACCATTAGAACCGACAGTCAGTTAGAGAACCCACAAATAGTGGATCTGAGTTTTACACGTCAGATAAAGCATTGTAATTCTATTTTTAGAGTTTTAATTTGTTTTAAATCATTACTTGAGGGTCAAGAAAGCATAATGTAAATGTTTTAAATCATCCTAACGAATCTAAAACATATCTAACTAAAGATCAAGGTCAGGTTGTAAACCTTGGATCTAGAGTTAACTTGCAAAAGTGTGAATCAAGAATAGAGAAAAAATCAAGTATAAATAGATGTTCAATCAATTGTGAATTATGAATTCATTGTTGTTGATAGCCACGAAGAGCATCGAAGGAGTAGAAGGCATAATTCATGCAAAGTTCAGAAACAGATCACACCAGTTATCAAGAACACATAGAGGCTATCGACATGCAGACAAAGGTATTATTCAATCATGAAAAGATGATTACTCATACATAGGAAGCTTTATTGGATTTGTTATCAGAAATTAGAGATTGAATACATCATCATATCAAAGACTTATGCAGTTTCATTCTAACAAGTGCATGACATCTAAAATCCTTTTGTAGAAGGTGGACTTAACCGTTCTTTACAAATATCTTAACAGAGTGCACACTTAACAGTGTTGCTAAAGCTTCAGATGAAGTAGATCTTAATAGGTCTCCACTGTAATACTCCTAATAGGGTAGGTCATTAGAAGTGACAATTTTTAAGCCTTAACCGACCCTTTCTTATCTGCAGATAGTGAAGTCTTGTGGGTAACAATCCCCACCACAGTTTTTACTTCCTAACAAGATTTTTCTACAATATTATATCTTGTGTCATGTGTTATCTATTTTCATGAATGTTTCTTGTATGGTTATATATTGAGAACATATATTATGATTGCATATACATAAAGAAAGATGAACAGTTAGATAAGATAATTTACAAACTGATGACTAAGGGTTAATGGGCTAACCAAGAAAAGTTTTAGAGGTACTGATTCACCCCTCCCCTCTCAGTACATCATTCATAATATAATTCCAACAATTTCCCATCAGTGAAGCCCCCATGGCTATGGACATGTTTCCTTTATCATTGACACCCTCTAAGATTATGGTATAGGAATCAATGAGGTCTTGGATAAGATGTTTAAGTTAAAAGCACTTTTTCAGTATCGTGGCTAGTTTGACGATGATATTGACAAAAGGCTTTAGGATTATGAGAAGTTCACAATGTTTTGGAAGGATCAATAGGATTGATGGGAGGAAATTTTAAAGATGGTCATTAATAAAATTAAGCATAATATTATGCATTAATAAGCTTAAGCATAAAATTGTGTAAAGACTTAGAAAGTGGAGCAAAAATATGAAGTTTAAAGTTTGATGATAAAGGAGCCACACCCGATGTTGCAGTTTCCACTTGTGTTTCAACATGATTTTAATAATTATTATTAATATTAATGAATCCTTTATTTGGGTTTTGGAAATTTAGAATGATTTTTGAGAGGAATCATTCTTATCAACTAGAGCAATTGATGCTGATGATTGAAATTGGCTCACTTGAAGCTGATAATTATGAATCACTACACACAATTGGGTTAAGGATGTTACAAATTAATAAAATAGTACATGTACAATAAAATATGGTGGTTAGGAAAATAGTAAGGGGTTCTAGAGTGGTTCCCTAATGTAACACCTAACCAATTCTTTATTACATTTGAAGGAAGATGACACACTAGGCTCAAGTAGGACTTAAGAACTAAGTGAGTGCAACAATCCTTCATTTTTTTGTAGTGTTAGAATTTATTAGGGAGATATGATTAAATAATTCAAGATAGAGGAAAAAATAGACAAAAATGATTGGTTGCCGAATATACAGATTTACAAAAAATAGACAGCTTTGTACAGGTACCAGAAATAAAAATGAGAAGATACCACTAACTTGAGATTTCATTTTGATGTAGTTTTGGGGGGAGAGGTCACCTCGGGAATCCTCTTCCAGGAAAAGGTCACCTAGGGCATCATGTTCCCTGTTGTTTTTCTTGAACTCAATTGTAGTATGATTGTTAGGTCCTGTACTTTCCAAATCCAAGCCGATGCAAATGCCACCTATACTTGCACACATAAAAAAGGAGGAAAATGTTGGGTAGAAAGGGGTTTGTCTTAGTAACATCCCGGTTGAGGAATCAACCTTGAAAGAGAAATGCAATTGCATGAAATAAAATCTTGTAAATGTAAAGTAAAAATTAGATCTACTTTGTAAATGGATATACCTTCATAAACTAATATTGAGATCGTGAATGAATGGATGAGTGAATGAACGTGGTGTCAGAAGATTGTTGAGGATCAAAGAGAAGAGATTTCCAAAATCCATGAAAATAACTATTAAGAGTTTATGGATTTGATTGTGTTGTAAATTTTTTGCATCAAATTAATAGAAGTTGTGAAGAGATTTTTGTATGCAATGATATATGAGTACATGTCAGGTATAATCCACTACTGGAACAAGTTTTCAGGAGTATGACTTTTTAGCATTGTTTTCAAATATGGAGAGAATGAATTGATGAAATTTATCCTTAAGGGATATATAGATGAATTGGGAGAGAATGAATGAATTTCTACTATTTACTCGTGAAGGAGAATTAGAATGTATGCTACAAGAAACAAAGAGGGAGATTTAGATTGAGAGATTAGAGTGGAAACATAAATATCAACTCAGAGGGAGTTTAGTTATGTATTTGAGTATTGCCATAATAAATTGCTATAAAATTGATATAGTGGTTGCCATAAATACCAAAGAGGGAGATTGTTAATCAACTGATGAAGAACTGATGGAGATGATGAAGACCGAGTGATATTGAGTATCATGATTGTAAAAATGGTTAGATTAGTTGTTGTTTTGTCATTGATGTCAAGCAATTGATTATTGATTTTTATTATGTTACCATATCTTAAGAGGAGAAGTTAAATGGGTGACAAATACATATTAGATAATGATGAAGTAATGATGATATAGTTGTTTGCTACTATATATTTGATGTTATCAAATCGGTACAATTGATTGATCAAGTTAGAAATTGCAAGGAGTTAAGTTATGACTGAAAGAGTTACTTTACTGAACTAGACAGAGCCAGTTGATATATAGAGTTATGTAAGTCAGTCACATTTACCGAACATTGAGAGAAAGAAAAGCACCGAGCACCAAAGATGAGTTAGACAGCAACCAGTGAATGAAGACAATTACCAAGTTGCAAAGAAAGTTTACCGAGTATAGGATATTGATTTTAAATGATTATAATTGAATTTAATGCGAAGCAATGATGAGATGGATGAGGATAAGAATTAAATGAAGTTTTTTTATAAGATCTACGAATGGGAAAATTCAATGAGAAGATCTAAGGTGAAGATCAAGTGGTTAAACATGATTATGAGAGTTTCAAGGAAAAGTTCAAGTTTCGAGGTAAAAAGTGAAGTGGTTTACCGAGTTGAGATTTATGAAGAAGATGATCAAACGATAGAGCCCAAATGATTGAAAATATAATTAAGGAGATTAAGAGAAAAAAGTAAGTCTATATAAATAATGAGAACAAATAGAGAAATATGAAGACAAAGATGTTGGCAAATTGAACAGAGAAGAATAAGAAGTTGAAGAACAACATTTACTGAGAAGAACAAAGAAATAGAGATTGAAGAATCTACAGTCTGAGAAATAGATAAATGGAGTATGTGATGCCAATATTCAATTGAGCATAAAGGATCTGACACAAGAAAAGGTAGTTGCTATATTTATAGGTCAAATTGTATACTATTTCTTATTAGTATTTGTAATAGAGAATTCTTTTAACCAAGTGGATTTAACCATCCTATTTGTAAATCCTAGAAGTAAGTTTTATTCCAAAAGAGTGCTTAAAGACCTCTAACAATGTCACTCCTAACAGGGTGAATATCTTAACAGATCTAAGGTAAATCCCCTAACAGGGTCACATTTAGCAAATGTGTTTGTAATATTTAACAGGATAAGATCTTAACCGAGCATACTTCATAAGGGTACATTTTTATTGTGGGTCACAATTCCCACAGAGGTTTTTCCCAAATTGGGTTTCCTTGTTAAATCTAGTGTCAACTGTGTTAATATGATGTTAATGAGTTTGAATGATTGATTTACATATTTGAGATGTATGGTTGTTCAAGTTATTAAGTTAGGTGAATTAGTTATTACTGTATTTAGTTCTACCTAGTGAATTAGTGAGTTGAGTTTTGAGCATTGAGATTTGATTTTGTCTGATTCACCCCCTATTAGTGGACCAAAAAAGTGAAGTTAATGTAAAGGTTAGATCAGTTATAGAGTTTTTAATTGACGTCAAATAAGAAAATTATTAACTATCAGAGAAAAGGAAGTCCTATCAACGTAAGGAGGTTAACTATTGGAATCCGACAGCTATCGGTTAAAAGGAGAAATTATGACGCAACCAACAAGGAGGAAAAACAGGAAAATAGTTTAATAAGATGATTAAGTTATGCTTGTTGGATCTAGTTTTAGGTTTTGATGCTTAATGATTATCTACTTAAGGAAGAGACAAGAATAAGTCTTGTATCATGACAGAGAAGAAGACAAGAAATCAGTTGAACAAAAGAACGAACTAATCAAAGAAGGATTGTTGCGATCAGAGAAGAGGATATAGAGGATTGGAATGGTATGTTATTGTGAGCTAAGGGAATTAGTGTGTAAAAAGGAATACAATAATAACTAAAGCACTCTAAAACTAATAATAAAAAAACCACACTCATGATTGGACTAAAATGAAATTTGAAAGCAATAAAACCTAAGAAAGTGCAAACCTCCTTAAAAACTTAATCAAAATCCATTTGATCTTTGGATGTGTCCATTGATTAGGATTTGTGCTACATGATGCATGCTCCAAGTTTCAAAACTATGTTCTTTAAAACAACATTATAACTTTGCATAACAAGATGGGATAATTTGTGAAGGAATGAGGTTCCTTATATAGGAAAATGGGGAGAAAATGGAGGGTTCATATGCAAACTTGAAGAGTGCCTAAGCTACATTTGAATGGGAGCACATGGATTGTGATTCTTTAAATGCCTCCCATTGTGACATGTGCCACAAGGAGAGAGGGTGTGAGGGGATGAGGAATGTGATTATTTAGGGAAATGTGCAAGGGGAGGGAGAATACTTTGGGGATGGAGTGTGAAAGAAGACTATAAGAAGCCTTAAAGGGACATGTAAGAGCATTAAAAGACACTTAAGATGGCATTAGTGAGGCATGGGTGGGAAGTTATGAGAGGGATTGAGAAGTTTGACTTTGGGATTAGGGTTGAATTCCTAATCCTGGGATTAGGAATATGACAAGCTTAGGGAGTGATTAGGATTAGGGATAGAGGTTAAGAGGGGTGATTAGGGAGATGGTGATGGGAGGAGAGAGAATGAGTGGAGGGGTTAATTAGCCAATTAGGATCAATTAGCTAATGAAGAAGGGTTAGCATGTGTGAAGGGATGGGGTTGGGTTAGAACTTAGGGTTAAGTGGTTGGGATTGGTTAGGTTAGGTGTTAAATTGAATAAAGTTGAATATTCAATTCAAAAGTGGAGGGAAAATAGATAATATGAATTAAGTTAAATGAATAGATATTATGTTGGAAATACAATATGGGAAAGCAAGATACTAAGAGGGGGGCGGTGGGGGGGGGGGGTGTGAATCAGATCTTAAACATTTTATCCTTTAAAACAAAACTGATCCACAACCATACATAAATGTAATTGATCTATCAACTAGTAGCATCCATGACAGTAAATAAATAACTCATGACATAATTTTGGTAACCCAGAAACCCAATAAGGTAAAACAAGGGTGGGGATGACACCCACAAAAATCTTCACTACAACAGCAATAAAGTGTGCCTGTTAGGGCTACAAAGTTTGATCACAATATATAATCTACCTGGTTAAAGGTCTTCCCGGTTAAGAGCTATAGATCATTACAATCTACCTTGTAAAAGGATTTAAACTTACAACAAAGTAAGCACTCTGTTAAGAGATTTAGAAAGGTCTGTTAGAACCACTCTATTAAGAGATTTCACCTGATACACTTGTTATAATGTCTGAAGAACGGATCCTTCATTATGCACTCTGATGCTGATAACTGATCTCCTCTTTCTAATATCTTCTTTGATCTAATAATCTGATATGTCTTTACTCTGCTACGTACTTCTCTTTCACTCTACTAGATCTATGCTTCATCTATCAAAATAACCCTTCGTACATCTCTCATGTACGCATACACTTCTCCTCTCATACACACATATTCTTAGGGTTTAAGAAGAAATATTATATACTTTACGAATCTGGCATCTAGATCTAGATCAATGATAAGGATCAAATGCTTATGCCGCTTTGACATTCCAATTTTCTGATTGGCTCCATGCCACACATTGGGATAAAGTAATTAATGCATAATTAACTCTGTTAAAATCATTAAATGCATGAACAAGTCGGCCCAAAATAGTTTACCTTCAATTTTGTTCCATTCCTAACATGTATGTCAAAACTGTCTTGCTCGGCACATTAAGACTTTGGTGCTCGGCATGAAAATGATCAAATTTTTCTTGATTTCTGAGTCATTGGCCAACCATTATTTTATTGGCAATGACTATGCTGGATAGCTCGGCGTATACTAGATAGCTCGGCCACAGTGATGACCGGCTAACCTACCTAGATAAATGACTAAGTGTGGGACACTAATGATCAACAAAACTTAGAGATCAACAATCTCCCCCTTTGATATCAGTGGCAAAAACACACTTATCATTTCTTTACATCCACAAAATTTTGCCTAACTACACAACGTACTCCCACTAAGATTATACTTCATACTTACATAATATACATGCCTTATAAAATATTATGCCTGATTCTACACATCTTTATCCATTTTCTTATCTGATTCCCCCTTTTTTTTTCACTGATACTTATCCAAAAATGACTTATGAAGCTGTAATGTTAGTGCAAATGCTGTATCCCAACTATCCTTTACAGACTTCATAGCTTGTACCTTAATTTCTAGCTCGATAAATAGACTTACCAAACTATCTAATGTAGAGAGATGAGAATCCCTCTTGACTAATTCATTTGCAGCTTTAAGTTCCTTCTGTATAACCTCCATATGAGGTATTAAGGCATTCTGAATAGTTATTAACTTTGCTCTTATTATGCTATCTTCAGCCATAAGCTCGGTTAATCTCCTCTGTGCATGAGTCAACTTGTCAAAATGTAAGAAGCTAGAACTAGCATCCATACTTAATGTACTCCATGTTGACTTCAAAGCTAGCTGCAAATTATCAATAAGCTATTGGTTATCCTTGGTAAAGAATTTTACATCACATAAATTTTTATACAAGGAATAAACATTATTTCCTCAAGAATACTGATAAGAGAAGAAAGTTCAACCTGTTTGATAGCAATCTCTGCTGATATCTTCTTCAAAAGTTTGTTCTCAAATTTTCTCTCGGACCATTGTAGCAACTTTTCATTTGCCTCAATATTTTCATCATTAAATTTCTGCACAATATGGACTAACTGTTCCAAGATTGATGTTTGTTCATTTATATATGTTATATCAAAAGCATTAACAAAACTATCCTTCACTTCATGTAACACTTGCTTTTGTTGGTGCTCCCTCTTAAGTTCCTCTTGTTTCTTCTTCCTCTTCAAAAGGTCTTGCAGGGTCTGAATCTTCTCATATGCCAAGTTATCTATATCCCATTTAGGAATCACAATCACTTCATCCAAAGTGACATTTGGACTTGGTGAATTCCTCTTATGTGAATTCTTCCTTTTGCATTCTGAAGAGCTTATACTCAGCTTAGGTACTATGATATCTTTACCTTTGTCAGTATTAATTTCTATTACTGCCTTCATCTGAGTCAAGATTTCCTGCTGATCAGGTACACTTCCTATTTTAGGTCCAGTGGGAGTAGATGATGCAGAGTGTGGTAGATCTACCAACACTTGTATGACCTCTTTTTGTATAGGCTTATTTGCAATTACTTCCATCTTATCTCCACTCTCTAAAACTATTTGTACAACCTCTAAAATAGGTGGATTTGTATTGATGACCTCCTTTTCTCCTTCTTTCTCTGACTCGACCTTAGTTTCCCAAATGGGCGAATGCATACCTGTGTCTGCCAGCTCATTTTGATCCTCGACATCCAAATTTATGTTCTCTCCAAGTGTAATATCAATGAGACTATCCATTGTCAAATTTATATTTTTCCCATCTCCTATTTCCTTTTGTGGTTTAGTTTTAGTTTCTACTTGATCTATAGCAGTTTCTCTCTCCGTTTCCTTTAGCTTTGAGTTGTCTTCATCTGTCTTCTATTCTTTTGCAACTGATAAACCAAAAATATCCTTCCAAATTTGAGTACTCTGTTTCACTACTCCTTCAACATCATTTCTAAAAATAGCATAAGCTCTAAGTTTAGGAATAAACTTTTTTTGATATTGATCAATGAATTTAGCTATTTATTTCTTTGTTAAGTCAGGAATGACCTTAGCTAATATTCCTTCCCTTATTTGTCTTTCAGTCATCAGTGCATATTGCCATTTCTGAGACAAAATATCATATAGTTCTATAGGGACATGGTCTCCTATCTCTACAGGTGTCATCTTGAATGTCCCCATCATATCTATTAATGAATCCTGAATCTTATGCTTGTTTACTATACTCTATTTTTCATACTGAATAAATTTGAATCCTGCTAATGCAGTTGAACCTCTGATGTTCTTACATACCTCATCAATATTGATTGTTTGTTTGTGTGATGCTATATGTATTTTTATAGGTACATCTATATTTGTCTCCTCATCATCTTCAGACTCCAAGTATAGCTTCCTCCTTGGTCTTTTCTTAGCAGGTTGGCTCGACACAAACTTGGTTTCCACTTGTTATCTCTTCCCTAAGCTGCTCTCCCTAGCATTCTTCTTTGTATATACTTTTGTTTTCTAGGCAAGAGATGATGCCCTGGTCCTTCATCAGTTTGCAATAGGAGGGGTAGCCTTAGGTCTGGCTTCGCTTTGTTTAGTTTCCTTGGCAACCACTGGCTACTTCCCTTTACCTTTCATAGTGATATCCTCTTTAGGTTCACTCTCTTCTTCGTCACTAGACATATCTTCTCCATGTCTTGTTGATAGACCAAAAGGTGCATCCTCTATTTCTTCATCACTCTCAATTCCAACCATCTTCTTCAGATTTTTGACAACTTTCTTCCTTTTTCTCTCCATAGTGCTAGCCTTCAAATCCATAGTGATTTTGGACTTATCTTCTTCATAGTTTCCAAAATGTTTGACTATACTATTAATTTCCTTTGCCAATAGAGATGTTATTGTTGCAGATGTTTCATCAATGTTTACTAATAAGGTAATGGCCTCAGCCATGATACCCTCGGCACTACTGCCTGCACATAGGTGAAATCTATGTCTACTAGGAAACAAACATCCCCATAATGTTTTTCAACTAGTGAACTGGGAATTCTACTCCTTAATCTCATCTTTTTATTGAATTCAACAAAATATGTTTCCATCAGATTGTCAAAATTATCACCTAATTGCTGAATAAATGCATTGATTTTCTATGTGATAGGTCTGTCTGTTTTCCACACTATGTTTCCAAAAGTAGGAAATGTGTTCTGTATGTAGAAAAATATGCAAGTGAGCAGAGATCCAAACTAACATACTAAATTCTTTTCTCTTCTGATTGAAGAAAGGTTCTCGGCCAGTTGCATAAGTTGAAGCTCGACAAGGTCATAAGTATGACCCTTCTTTACAATATTCCAAGCCTAGTTGACTGCAATGCATGGGACATTATCCAGTCAGCTCGACTAATAAAACTTATGAGAAATAACCCTTACTGCAAAATTAAGCTCAAAATCTATAATAGTAGATATCATCATCCCTCTTTTGTTCCAAATGGCTCTAGTGAATTCTTCTATGTTTTCCTTACTCTGACATCTCATAGTTTTCTTCCTATTTAGAATTGGATAACTAGTTACATGATGGATGATTTCCTTTGTAATCTTAAGTGGTCCATTATCTAGCCATATGTTCATGTTATGTACACGAATCAAAACAATCTTGATCCATTCCATTCTGAATTCCCTCAGAAAGTCTAGGGCATGAGTTAACCCTCTCTCAGGTAAATGTTTGTGTTCATCTTTTAGGGCTCCATCAATGCATAATTTGCTGTAAGATTGTCTTAGCTCATGGTCACCAAATTCACTTATCTTGCACATATGACATGACCTAATATCATGAATCATGAGTAGCTCAGGTGGAATTTATGATAGGGATCCGGTTAGATCACCCTTGATGGCACTCTCAGGAACTGCTTAGAAATTAGGAGGTGCACAGGTGTCACCCCTTACCAATTGAACATTTAGCAACCCCTTCTCCATTCTCTTAGCTGGTGTAGAAGAAATTGCGGCCATTTTCTCCAAAAAATAGGGTTTCAAGGATCACGAACAGAGTACCTTGACAAGTGACAAAATCCACACTTTCCACTGAAGAGGTTGCTGATGGCACACTGTAGAAATATTCAAAAATCTTTGCAAAATTCAAGTTCACAAATGCACAACCACTCTTATGAAATTCTTAATTTCATGGTGAGAAGAAATGAAATAGCTCTTCCCTTTATATAGGTTCCAATGGTCGAAAGTTAGGTTAGCATTAAATGTTCTTTCCCTTGAGTGAGTGCCAAACAACTTTCCTTGGCCGACTCACAAAATTCACTTTCGTCTCAGTCATCAAACAAAACTTACTCGGAATACATTAGAAATATACTTTTTCTTGGCACCTATAGTGCATTTTGACTTTGCTCGCTACATAACTCAAAATATGTCCTGATGCATCTTATTATATGCAGATATGGACTATTGCACTTTTATATGTTAGCAACTGATAAAAGATATGAGATCTAAACATAGTTCCTTACTGTTAGTGAACAGATTTGTCTTCCAATAAAACTTCACAATGACCCTTATTTTCCCAAAAATGGATACACAATAAGCCACTAATGGTTGGGTCGCTTTGCAATGGGATTGTGCAAGCGCCCTCTAAATTTTAATAAGGTACAACTCCCTCAAAAGATATTCAAGGAATGAAAAAAATAAACTACGCATACACAAGTACTTTTAACCAAAAATTACATAAGGTTACCCATCTCATTCCTGAATGAAGGGCAAGGTATTGAAATTATAGAAAATCAAACTACAAGCTTAAAGAAACCAAAGTTCTTTGTGACCCATAATCTGAAAATAAATCATTAACTGTTGGAGATACTTTCTTAAATAAAGAAATATCTACTTACTCCAGATTATTAAAGATAATATATGACATAAAATGAAATATTTTCAAAGAAATATACATCGTATGGACCCAAACACAAAGATTTGAATCTTCTCCATACATTGATTTTAATTGTCACTACTCAAAGACAACATCTTTTATTCCAAAAACATACATATATTACTTTAATTCAAACCAAAAATATCCATTTTGCTATTCTGTTCTTCTTCCTTTTCCCTGAAACTCACAGGTTTCTGAAAAAAAATAAAAAAACCCAAACCCTTTCCCTCTTATCTATTTTACAATAAGTAATACTTCCAGATTACCATTCAGTTATCGTAACTGCTTCTTGAAAACCATTTTCTCTCTAATATTTAATTTTATTTTCTTCTTATAATGTTCTCTCTTTTAATATATTTATAAACTATTGAAAAAGTTTTTAAGGATACAAATTAACATATTCAAAGGGTATTTGGATAGGTGGCATTTTCTGGTAATGAAGAGTTTTCATCATTTCATGAAAGTCATTTCCAACATTGATAGTAGTTCACTCCAACATCCATAACTTTCGATCCGTAAATAATATAGAAAAACTCTTTGGAGAGGATTTAAATAATTAGGATCTTTAAAACTTATCTGAAAATCAGATCGATCCAACAGTTGGATCAAAATATGTTCCCCCCGAAATATGACTATATTTCTCTGGCTTTAGCAGATTCGTGGTTGTTGATCCCCTTGGATAGACTCGTACTTAGTCAACCATATCTTTTGGAGACAATAGAATTTCACTAATCTCTCTAGTGTGATCTGGTGTGGCTTTCCCATGCACAACATATTCTAGAATTGGCCAAATCCAATGGTTTAATAAAAAGATATGCTTGCTGCATTGAGACTCATTTTTCTTTGTTTAGAGAAAATTCACTGTTACAAATTCAAAAGATGGTATGTCTGGAAAAATTTATGTGAAGACCACTGCCAAAAAAAATAATATGTGAGATCACCTTTGTAGTGCTTGAATTCATATTCTTGAAATTTTTATGCACCTCTGAATCCATCAAACTCTATAACCTGCTTGAAATCTCAAACCACATTGAGGTGATTTGAACCTCTGTGAACTACTTTGTATTGGATCTTTGAATCTAAACCTTTGAACCTGTTCAAACCTCTTTGAACATAGGGTAAGTGCAAAAAGATGGGGGACCAAAAAGGGGGTATAAGGTGCCACTTTTTTTCTGGAATCAGCAAACTCTGAAATTCAACGAGAAATTGAGTATACTTACACTCAAAATTTTAAAATGTGACAAAAACAAGAGTTGTTCTACTTCAAATCTAGTTTCTAAACTACTAATTTTTTTTAGAAATGGTGGAGATTAAGGCCCTCAAAAATGGGGAGCACAAAAAGTGGTCCTATTTTTTGTGAAAAAACATAACATAGCATTTGGTGTGCTCGCCCTAAAATGTTAACTTTTTAAAAAAAAAAATTAAATCACTCCGGTGAGAAATTAGCCAACAGCATCTAGTTTATCCCAGATTTTTCTACTAATTATTTTATGAAAGTGTGATTTTTTGCCATTTTTCGAAGTGGACACATCCTTAAAACATGAAATTTCTGTGTGCTCCCCCTAGAAATCATTGAAAACTAATTGAAAATCAAAACTTCTTTGTTTTTAAAGTGTGTAGAATGGAGTCTAGTTTCTGAAAATGTAATTTTTTTCAAAATTTGATGAATGAGCCAAAATCTAAGCCCAAATGAATACACGTTGGTTTTTGACAAAAATGGGACATACTTAGAAAATAAATTAGAGATGAAACACTTAACATAACGAGAATTCAAAATAAATTACATGGTTAGATAGCTATCAGAGAGATCTACAATATCATGTCATCTGATTTTAATGTTATTGAACCACGTGCAAACCTGACAGGGAGCACACAAGAAAAAATACTATTTTTTAGTAGGTTTGCTGGAAAACACGTCTCAGGCCTGTTTGAATCCTCCAAGCCTTTGGGTTGGAACTCCAAGGAAAATCCAAGCCTGAGGCTTGGTAAATATCAATGTCGTTAAAAGGGCGCACGACCTATAGGGCACACACCCTATACTCACTATAGGGCGTACGCCCTATAGGGTGTGCACCCTATATTAGACACAAAATAGAGAGAGAGAGAGAGAGAGAGAGAGAGAGAGAGAGAGAGAGAGTCCAGGATTTATACAA
>MU223805.1:1880941-1891752 GCA_018584345.1 Thuja plicata | reverse complement strand
ATTTAATTAATGTTGAGAATTGGATTAGATGATTTGAGAAAGATGAATTTAGAAGAAAATAGATGATTAATTAATGAAAAAAAACCATTAATTAATAGATGAAAATTAGGGTTTTAATGTAAAGTTGCAAGCCTGTCCATTTTAGGGTGTCTACAGATATAGATATGTGTGTGTGTACACATATGTATGTATGTTTGTACACATACACACACACACACACAATTTTACTAGTTTTGTACTTTTTCGTAATTGTAAAATTTTTGGACATTTTTAAATAGATAAATTATAAAGATATAGACGTGTGTGTGTACACACATATGCATACACACATACATACATATACATATGTGTACACACACACACACACACACACACACACACACATATATTTCAATTCCACCTTTTATATGCCATGATAGTGACAAAGTCCCCCCCCTCTCGTGTGTAATGATTTATCTATTTAAAAATGTCAAAAATAAATTTTATAATTAGGAAAATGTAAAAAATGAGTAAAATTGTAAAAATTAAAAATAAGGATATTTAAGGGTCATGACATCTCTTCACTTCATTCATTCTATAGAGTCATAAAATCAATTCTGCATTGTTATCATCTCAATCTTTCTAATTTATTAAGCAACCAATTCTACATTGTTATCATCACCAACAACCTGTCTTGTCGAATCTTAACCATTGAATATTTGCCATTATCTTTTAGTCTCAATTGTCTATTGAAGTCCTAAAATCTTTATCTAGATTAACCACAATCTTGAATCTTTGTGCAATCACATGGGGAATTGGTGTCATGAATTTGAGAGTCAGCACTGGCGCAACTCGAAGAAGAGAAGACTAATGGAGGATCAATTAGGTTTGATTTCATATGATTTGGTTTATTTCCTCACATTCAACTTATTATCATTCTCTATTGGTAGAATGAGATGATTTCTTTGAGAACAGGGTTTTGTGGTTGCCTTGTTATCTCATTGCATGTTTTATGCCTAATTTCCTACATCTTACAATTCGTGAACCCAATGTGAAACATGGCTAATTGATCAAATGTTTTTGAAGTTTTTGGGTTTCGGAGGTTATAGATTCGTTCATTGCATATGCAAAATCTTTGTCACATCTATCAATTATTCGCCATATAAACCAAGAATCTGCTAGACAATTTTATATGCATTTGAAAAAAATATTGATGTATATGTTTTGATTTTCACCATAGGTGCAGATGTTAGCAAAACTATATATGTTAAATTCAACACTGCATATGCAATATAATCGATGTCGCATCTGCTATCCAAGCACTACATCTACCTAATAGAAAGCAAAGGGTTACCCTCAAATTTTTAAATTTTAATTATTTATTTTTACAATTTTTTTATTCCTATCTTAGTTTTTTTTGTTACTGATCACTATTTTTACCATTGTGGTGTGGAATTAGAGGACTAAAAAATGACAAATATCTAAATGCTATGTGCTTGGTAGTAAAAATCACATATCATTTTAAAAAGGGTTAATGATCTTGCATAAACATGGTTCACTTGCACAATTTGTTTAGGTAGAACCCAAGGTGTTATCAAAGTATCCTCTCCCCTCACATGCTTGTGCGAACTTGGATGTAAGAGAAATGATAAGATCTTATTTTCTTTTTTAGGGGGCCTACATTTGGAGAAGATATAAATCAAGGGGGGATGACCCAAAGCGACCTTTCGTTCAGCCCACTACATAAATTGTAAGGAAAAAAGTCTAAGCTTAACTGGCGATCCTATGTCGAGAGTACCAAATAGATAGGTTGATGTAAGCGCCCAAAGTATAGTTGGATAGAAGCTTAAGTGTCTCACTCTTGAATGTATAGGTGGTGGTCTCCCAAAGTGCAACTAAAAACCTTGTTTTAGAAGCCACTATTTTTTGTTGAGTTATTAGAGAAAGGTAATAATATCATTCCTTGGAGGTACTTGCCATATGTATTTACTTGGGATTTAGACATAGTTTTTTGACTTGCAAAGCTAATTGTATCTTTCAAAAAGAGGGTGAGTGCTTCTTGAATTGGGCCCCTGGTTATCTTTCTCTCACAAAGACCCAATCATAAAATTCCCCTCAACATGTTGAGAATTTGAGTTCAATAAATACCAAGTTACGAGCCTATCTTCAGTACAATAGGCCTTGACCTTATATTATAAATAAGTGTTTGTAATTTTTTTGTGTTGTACTACACTAGTGGAGATTTAGGGTTTGAGGATCCTTGGCCATACCCTATTTTATACACACAATAAATAAGCATACTATTTGAAGTGTTTTTAGAGTGTTTCTAACCACAATTTGATGAAAATTAAAACAAACCCAAGGCAAGATTAGAAACTAGTACTTGTGAGTTACAATGTTGTATGCAAAAAATACTTATTGCAAATGCTAAATCAATTCTTGCAATTATCAAGTTAAACATCACAACTGACACTGCATACGTTAAATTTAGTGGGACAACTATCAGACTTATCACCACGTTCGTTAAATCTTCTATGCAGGCTTGACACAATCAGGATTTCCAAAACTAAAAACATAGACTGTTGATCACGAACAATACTCAATTCTAAGAATATTTGAAACAAAGAAACATATTTGGCATCGAGAATTATATATTCATGCAAGGTTTTGCATTTTTACACTTCAGGTCAAATTTGTCATCCAAAATTTGGCATTCAGGCTAATTCATCTTTCCCATTTTAAAGCTCAAATCTATACTATATTTCCCTTGTCATTCTCAAATTATAGTCAGGGTTTCATCTTGCATCTAATCCATAGTACAATCTTTTTATCTTTGCATTTCAATCATTAGCATAAACCTTGCACCTCCTAGATTTACACATTGATCCTTAAAGCAATATTCGAGCACAAGCTCAAAACTTGAATCATTCTTTTGTTTTTGGTAGGATACCTTGATCTCATCAACATATATTTTATCAAAATTCATCAACAACTCCATACCCGTAGCTCAATAGTATAGTGAAGGGTACAACTTTTGTTAATCATTATCCTTGCCATTTTGTCTTTCAGGTCTAGGTCATCTTTAAATCACTTGGGTTTGCATTCATAGATTTGTGTTCTAATCTTTTTGAACATTTCCTTATGGCACTTTGTCACTCTTTAGTTATCATTATATTTGCATTGTTATGATCATTTTCTAAAAAAAAAAAAAAATTGCATTCCTTACTTGTCATTTTAGTCGCATTGTCATGATCATTTCCGATAATAAAAAAAATTTTAAAAATGATTTCATTCCCCAGTCATCACTATATTAGCAATATCATAATTATTTTCCAAAATTAAAAATTCCAAAAAATAGTTTTCATTCCCTAGTTGTCATTATAGTCACATTGTCATAATCATTTCCCAAACTCAAAAAAACCCAAAAAAGATATTCCATTCCTTAGTTGCCATTATAGTCACATTGTCATAATCATTCCCCCCCAAAAAAAACATTCAAAAACACAGATTTCATTCTTTAGTGATCATTATAGTCACATTATCATTGTCATTTTCAAAAATAAATAAATAAAAATCCCAAAAATATAGATTATTCTTTAATGGTCATTATAGTCACATTGTCATTGTCATTTTCCAAATTTTTTTTTTAAAAAAAACATAGATTTCATTCCTTAGTTGTTATAGTCACATACCCAAAAAAATTAAAAAATCTCAAAGACATAGCAATAGTCTCATCTTTGCATTTTAGATGCCATATATCAGTTCTCAAAAACAAAAAATGATATATGGACTCAACATATGATTCCAATTTCAACCCAACTAGCATCGTGACTTTTGATACTCCTATGAGCTCACGTTGACCACCTTCAGAGCTGACTACTTTGTCCCCTTCTATTAGTGAGACCTCAGTGGAAGATATCCAAAGATCTTGTACACAAGATGGATACATAATGCATCCCAAGACCTTAAGGTCCTCGTAGTTATGAATTCGTCATTGTTTGTGGACTCTAATATATATTTCTTCTTACTCACCCAAAATGGGGCAAAGTTACCTTCACACTTTGACACATATGCCATAATAAAACATGGAATATATAACATCGGGGGAATCGCCCACTAGACTCTCCATTATGTGGAGTCATGGAATTTGATAATGATATGGGTGTTCCATGGGACATTAATAACCCAAGGCCCTCTCTTATCTCCGACAAGGGACAATCATACACAATCCCCTTTAAAAATGATATATTTAAACCCATACATAAATCACAAGGACTAATGATGGAAGGAGCCACAATAAATGTTGGTAGAGAGGATAGGTTTCACATTCACCACAATATCAGTAGTGAATTAAATATCTCAGGTCATTGAGCACATCACTACAATTCTCATTAGAGTGATACTCTAAAATACTAAATGCAAGCTATGTTTTTTTTATATTGGTAATATAATTATATTTTATTATTCAAATCAAAAGAGATACACAACTTACATTTCTTACAATTCTGACATGCACCCATTCATTTACTTCACTACCTGACACCCATCTTAATCCCTAAAACAAAATAACTTGGTATGAACACTAAGGCCCTTTTATTGTCCATAATGTCCACAGTAACTACTAAAAGCCTATGACCTATGTTTTTAATACAAAATAGGGCCTTTACTAATATACATATGTATATACTTCTCTTAAATCATGCATTTTAAACTAGAAACAAACAAAGCTGACGTTGTTTCTTACTATTTCCCTACTTTGCCCATTGGTTTATTCACCTAGTAGTCCTTTGGTGCATACTCCACAACTTTGTTCTTCTTTTTTGCTAGCCTTTCCTCCCTTGCCTTACTTTCTTTCTTCCTCTTATCCACTTCCCTCGCCTATAAGTGGTCTTTCAGTAGAATCCATCCATTATTTGCATCCTCCCTCCTATCCTCTTTGTTGGAGTTCACTCTCCACATAAGGAATGGTTTAATCTCCTTTGTCATCCCTTCAACTGCCCTCCAACTCCCTTCAACATCCCTAAAGCCAATACCTAGCTCTACTGATACCACCATGTGAATTTATCTACCTAGCCATTCTGGTCTAATGTAGGCTTTCAACACCCAAACCACTTCCTCCTTTGAATCTAATTCTAGTCCCCATGCTAATAATGTTGTGATATATCAATGTTGGATATGTGCCTATGACCCACAAACATAAATTCATTCCCATAAGAAAATCCATAATTTGCCAAAACCGTGGGTTATCTACCATAAAAACACTCTTTATGTGCTTCCTCATCACCTCATCCAGGAAGCAGTGTTGTTGTTTCACCGTCCTCAAAGAAAAAATTTCCTCCATCGAACCCCTCTACAACTTTCTCTTCTCAGCCGAGAGCTAAATGGAAAATGTTTCCACCAATACATTGTTCTCTCAGTTTAATTCCCCCCACCACCCTCTCACATACTATGCGTAGTTTCATCTAGATGCTTCATTTACATGAGTATATAAGTACTTCCAAAGTCTCCCACGTCATCCATAAAAAGATGCACTATAATTTCTTTGCAGGTTATTCACTTGGTAATTACTCCTTCTGCCTTACAATTTTGCATTACGCCCACATTAAAAACACACCCTTTAATTGCTTCAACAATTATCAACAAATGCATATGAGACTCTTTTCAAATTAATTTTTTTAAATTCCATTCTTTACCTCCATCCACCTAAAGGAGATCAACCTTGTATATAACGGAGAACTAAATCATCTAGAGAACTGCCAACTCCACGCACAAATCAAATTCATCCTTCCTCCAATGGCTTTAATTCCAGTTCCTTGCCATCCAAGTCCTGAAAATCCTCTAACAACTCCTCGTTCATTGAATCTCTCAACTTCACTCTAACTTGGACACAGTGTCTGTTGATGACATGTAACTGGTTGAATGTTTGAAGATGTTAAGTTGATCACCAAAATGCAGAAAGATAATGTAAGACATTAAATCAGTTAATGGATTGTATTGTCATTGATGTCAACTTGATATAATATAATCGGTTATAATCAAAGTGTCAAAGACTTCAAAGAATCAGAGAGATAAAGATTATGCTTTTTGTAATGAATAAAAGACTAGTATTCACTATGTGACTACAAACACCGACAATCAGTGAAACCTGACGGACAGAGATCACTGACAGTCAAGTCACAGTGATGCTTGAGTAAGAACACCGATGAGAATTACCAGCGAGTAGAATCAAAAGCATACCCAACAGCCAGAAACATAATATAAACCAATGGAGAATCCCAAGGAGAACTAGAGTGTTGACTGAAGCTATCAGAGAGTTAAAACACTGAAATTAACTTGAGTTAAAAATGACAAAATATCTAGCTAGCAGAGCTAAATATAGACTTAACTGGTAGTTATCATTATTTTCATCGACAAGATAAGCCAGAGATAAGTAGATAATTTAAAGTTGTTTTGTCCAGTTGGCAAGAAGATCTCGGTGAGATAAAACATGAGTTTTTGCTTTAAATCTAATTGGCAAGAATTGTGGATCACCCCAAGATCAAGAAAATCAAGAACCTAACAACGGTGATATCATGTCTATAAAGAGACAACTCAATTCATTATGAATTGGTGTGGTGGGTGAATGAATGAAAAGAAGATGCTGAAGAGAAACTAATGAAGAGAAACTTCATATAGTCCTGATCAACAAGTTGAGGAAAGAGCTAAAGTTTTCTGTGGACACCGAGCAATAGAGCACAACATCACTGAGCAGAATCAAAGTGGAGCAAAGGTATAAATAGAGATATATTGATCAGATTAGTTTGTGAGATTACAATAGATTTGAAAATTTGCAAGTATAAGTTGTATATGTGAACAGATCATATTGTTTCAGTTTAATCATCGATTCAGAAAGTCTCTTAACCGAGTGGGATTTAAAGATCCTTAATTTCTATATTGAGATACATCCCAAGGAGTATCAAAAATTTTGATCATGAAGATAGCATGAGATGTCAAATACCTATTGACATGCCAAGTGAGTGTTTGATCAAGGAAGGTAGCATAGAGATGCCTGATATCAAGTGAAAAACTAAACTTTTAAATCCTCTAACAAGGTCACACCTAGCAGTGTGTTTGTAACCTTTAACAAGGTTGGCTCTTCATCGAGCTCACTTCAGAAGAGTGAAAATTTTGGGTTACCAGTCCCAAATGGTTTTTCCCTTAACAGGGTTTCCATGTTAAAAATCCACGTGTCAATGTGTTTATGAGTCATTACTTTAGTGTTTTGCATTACACTTAACTTAATTGGATTGATCGATATACTCTAGATAATTTACTCTCTTTTAGTAAATTAACAAACTGCTATTCGGTAAACATAAAGTATAAATTTTTACAAAGCATTCCGAGCAGTAGTAATTTGATAAAAGTATTTGGAGGCATTCATCTTATAGGACTGAAGATAAATAGAGGTTTAATATTGTGGTACTAAGTTTTTGGGTTGATTATTCAAATAATTTTCAGGCCACTAATTCACCCCCCCCCCCCCCNCTAATTCCCCCCCCCCCCCCCCTCTCAGTTATTACTAACAATTGGTATCAGAGCTTGTGTGCTTAGAAAGGGAGATTAACAGCTCAAGCAAAAGATCATAAGATGAATAGACAAGATGTGCCCAAGTTGAAAAAAGACAACTTTGCATCATGGCAAAATAGAATAAGACTTCACCTATCAGGTATTGGAAATGATATTGTTCAGTGCTTAGATATTGAATATGTGTTTCCTACAAGACCTACACTCTTGATAAATTAAGAGTAAAGCATGAGCATAACTGCATGATGATAAGACTTGCACCATCACTCTCCGATGCTGAATTTGAAGATGTCAAAACCTGCACCTCTGCAAAGCAAATGTGGGATAAGTTGAAGCTTGTACATGGAGGAGATTCTAATGTACTAAGAGCAAAGGTAGAAAGCCTAAGAGGGAGGTTTGATGACATAAGGATGAAAATAGGAGAAAACATTACTCAGTATAGTTGCAGAATCAAAGAGGTAGTAAATGTTATCTGAGGCGTTGGAGGTGTACTTAAAGAGGAGACAGTGGTAAGCAAAATCTTAAGAACCTTATTGCATGTTTATGCTATTAGAGTTTATGCTATTCAAGAAATGAGAGCAGTTAGAAACAATACTGTTACTCTAGATAGTCTGATTGGTAGACTAATTTCATTTGAGATGAATAAATTTGACAATAGTGTCTTACCATCTATAGAATCTGCATTAAAATCTTCTCTAAAGATAAGAAACTCGAGTCATAGACATGTTGTTAGAAATGATAGTGACAGTGATAATGAGGATCAAGGACTTGATGAGATTGAAGCACTAATGGCCAGAAGATTGCAAAGAGGCAAATGTAGATACAAAGGTAAATTACCACTTGTATGTTTCAATTGTAAAGAGGTTGGACACTTTTCTACAAGATGCCCAAACCGAAGAAAAGATGACAAAGGAAATGACAGATCACATGAGAAGAAGTTTGATAAAGGTGATAATAGAGATTACTGGAGCAACTGACAATTTGATAAGAGAGATACCCGAACCTACAAGGACAAAGGGAAGAAATCTTGTTACCTAGCTGAGAATAGAGCCGATGACACCGACACCGAATCAAAAGAAGACATCGAGATGGTATTTGTAGCCATGAAAGATGATTCATATGAAGATGAAGAAAGGTATGTAGAAACTGTACTCATATCTAAAGTTAGTAAAAATGATGTCTGGATCATAGATAGTGGCTACACTCACCATATGATCGGTGATAAACAAAAGTTTGAGACTTTTGAATACTATAATGGTGGTTCAGTGAGAATGGGAAATGATACACCTTGTCCAATTGAAGGTAAAGGAACCACAGTGTTAAATAACCTGATAAAATATGAAAATTCCTACTGGGTAAAAGGACTGAATTATAATTTGTTAAGTGTTTCACAGCTGAACAATTCAGGTCACAGAGTAGCATTTGAAAATAAGAAGGCAAATATCTTCAATGAATCAGGAAGGTTGATTGGTATCGGTGAGCAGACAAAAGGTAACCTTTTTTATCTTGATGACACTAACACCACTTGTTTAATGGCTAGAAATGAAGACATATGGTTGTGGCACAAAAGATTACATGTCATGTGAACTTTGACAACATGATAAAGATAATCAACAAAAGGAATGTCAGAGGCTTACCGACAATGACTAAGCCCGAGCATATCATGTGCAATAATTGTCAAAAGGGTAAGATGACAAAGTCTAGTTTCAAGAGCAAAACCCATACATCTACTGCAATTCTAGAATTAGTCCATACAGATCTATGTGGACCCATGAGGACAAAGAGCTACTATGGAGATAGGTATTTTATTCTCTTTGTTGATGATTTTTATAGAATGATGATAGTCATGTTTTTAAAAGATAAATCAGAAGCATTTAAGATGTTTAAATGATATAAAACAATAGTAGAAAATTAAAGTGAAAAGAAATTGAAATGCTTAAGGTCAGATAGAGGAGGGGAATTTACTTCAAAAGAATTCACTGACTATTGAATTGAGCATGGAATTAAGAGACGGGTTTCTGCACCGAGGACACCACAGAAAAATGGAATTGCTGAAAGAAGAAATAGATCAATTGTTGACTGTGCAAGAACATTGATGATTGAGAAAAGCATCACATAAACTTTCTGGAGGGAAGCTATCAGTATTGTTGTCTACACACTAAACATAGTATAATTGAAGGACACAAAGAAGACACCCTATGAGCTTTGGTATGGTCATACACTCAATGTAAGTTACTTCAGAATCTTTGGTAGTCAATGTTATATGTTAAAAGATGACAAAAATGGAAAACTTGACTGTAAAAGTGAAGAAGGTATCTTCCTAGGGTACTCAACCAAAAGCAAGGTTTATAAATGTCTTAACAAGTCATCTAACAAAATCATTGAAAGTGCAAATGTGAAAATAGATGAATTTGCAAAAAAGAATGATAAGGAAAGAAAAAGGAACCAGAGGACTACAACAGGTTTGTTTATACAGAACCTAACACTCTACCCAAGCAACAGTGTGTCACTCTCGAGCATTAGAACATTGCACCCAACATCAGGCTGCAATTACCAAAAATTAGGATAATACTCAGGATGATGTTCGTAACAATGAAGATGAGAATGAAGGTCAAGAAGATGATCACAATGATGAACACAGAGTTGAACTGAAACTTGCCAAGTATGTCAGAAGACATCATCCACAGAATAAAATCATAGGAGACAAGAATGTTGGAACAAGAACAAGAAGTAAGTCACTTAACACCAGATGTTTACTTTGTGATTTTGAGCCTAAATCTGTTAACAATGCACTTGAGAATGAAGAATGGGTCAGTGCTATGAATGAGGAAATAGAACAGATTGAGAAGAACAATACATGGAAACTAGTACCAAGACCAGATGACAAGAATGTCATTGGTACCAAATGGATATTTAGAAACAAGTTGAATGAGAATGGAGAAGTCACTAGAAACAAAGCAAGATTAGTATGCAAGGGATATGCACAAGAAGAAGGTATTGACTACGGTGAAACCTTTGCACCCATTTCTAGACTAGAAGGATTTAGAATCTTACTTGCTTATGCTGCACTTAAAGGATTCAAGGTATACCAAATGGATGTCAAATCTGCATTCGTTAATGGAATACTAGAAGAAGAGGTATGCATTGAACAACCAGAAGGGTTTGTTGATCCAGACAAGAGAAACATGGTATGTAGACTACATAAAGCCTTGTATGGATTGAAACAAGCACCAAGAGCCTGGTATGAAAGACTTCACTCATATCTCATT
>MU223805.1:1830524-1880891 GCA_018584345.1 Thuja plicata | reverse complement strand
ACTACATAAAGCCTTGTATGGATTGAAACAAGCACCAAGAGCCTGGTATGAAAGACTTCACTCATATCTCATTAGCATAAATTTTTTTAGAACAAGTGAAAATAGCAATCTGTACTTAAAAGAAGATACCAATGGTAATATTCTTATTGCTGAAATTTTTGTTGATGATATCATTTATGGGGGAAATGAATTTTTATGCAAATCCTTTGCTAATGAAATGAGCAAGGAATTTGAAATGTCTATGTTTAGAGAGATCAAATTCTTTCTTGGTCTACAGATTATTCAACAAGATGCAGGCATATACATCACTCAGTCCAAATACATTAAGGAAGTGCAAAAGATATTAAAGATGGAAGTTTCCGAACCAATTGGAACACATATGGCTACTGGATGTAAGATGACAAAAGAAGATAATTCCAATGAGGTAAACCAAACCTATATAGATCTATGATTGGCAAATCGATGTATGTTGTTCATACCAGACCAGATATAGCACATGCGATGGGGATAGTTGCAAGATTATCTGCTAATCCCAAAGAATCACATTTGATTATTGTCAAGAGGATTCTGAGATATCTAAAGAACACCGAGGACTATGGCTTATGGTACAAAAGAGAAGGAAAATTTGAGCTACAAGTCTATATAAATGTTGATTGGGCTAGAAACATTGATGACCGAAAGAGCACAACTGGAGGAGCATTCTTCATGGGTGACAGACTTGTCACATGGATAAGCAAGAAACAAGGATGCATCTCTCAGTCTATTGCAGAAGTAGAATATATGGTTGTTTCTGCTAATTACTCAAATATTGCACGGATCAAACAATTGCTACAAGGTATGAATATGAAGATTCTTGAACTAGTAATTATCTACTGTGATAATACCATTGCAATTAACATTTCTAAGAATCCAGTCATGCATGCTAAGACTAAGCATATTGCTATCAAGTATCACTATCTAAGAGAACAAGTGCAAGCAAAGGAAGTGACACTAGAATATGTTCAATCAAAGGAACATTTAGCTAACATATTCACCAAGCCATTACCAAAGGATACTTTTGAGTACCTGAGACAGAGACTAGGGGTTCAACCCTTGTCTATCAGTTAGTAAGCTGAGTAGGAGGTTGCATCAGCCTATACCAAATATGATAATTAGTCATGTTGATGCAAACACTAAGATGACAAGCAACAAATACATCTGTACACAACAATGTACGAATCTACACCGAATACCAGAGACATTGTAATGTTGATGGATAGGGAAACTCAAGGAATATATTATGTAAAAGATGGAAATGATAAAAACAAGGAGAAGTACTTTTTGTTTGGCATTGTTGTCAAAGGGAGAGATGATCTCATTATCATACAAAGGGAGAGATGATTCCATTATCATATAAAAGGAGAGATGATCATAAACAAAGAGATATGATAAAGAGAGAGATTTTATCATTATCCATGAAGAGAAGTTCCTGAGAATCAGAAGGAAGAGTTAATCAATATTCTAAGGGAGAAAAATTGATTACATATGAAATGTCCATCTAAGGGAGAGAAGTAAAAAAGGGAGAGAGTTCAGACAAAGAGAAATATTGTTGTCAAAGAAAAAAGAGATTATCAAGAAGAGGAATAGTCAAGGTAGAGCACATATCACAATAGAGATATTAGATGATACATCTATCCAGAGAAGGGATTGAAGATTGAAGACAACCACTCTACAAGAAACAAATCTAAGCTATTTGAGCTTACCGAGAGCCAGCCATTTGTAATTGTTACATTAGGAAAGCTTGATGAAACTATATATTTCATATTGTATTAGTGATAGGTATGATAATGTAGTATGTTGCCATCAATGCCAAAGGGAGAGATTGATGACATGTAACTGATTGAATGTTTGAAGATGTTAAGTTGATCACCAAAATGCAGAAAGATAATTCAAGACATTAAATCAGTTAATGGATTGTATTGTCATTGATGTCAACTTGATATAATCTAATCGGTTATAATCAAAGTGTCAAAGACTTCAGAGAATCAGAGAGATAAAGATTATGCTTTCTGTAATGAATAAAAGACAAGTATTCACTATGTGACTACAAACACCGACGACTAGTGAAACTCGACGGACAAAGATCACCGATAGTCAAGTCACAATGATGCCCGAGCAAGAACACCGATGAGAATTATTGACAAGCAGAATCACAAGCATACTCGACGACAAGAAACATAGTGTAAACTGACGGAGAAGCCCGAGGAGAACTGGAGTGTTGACCGAAGCTATCAGAGAGTTAAAACACCGAAATTAACTTGAGTTTAGAAATGACAAAATATCTAGCTGGAAGAGCTAAATATAGACTTAACTGGTAGTTATCATTGTTTTCATCGACAAGATAAGCCAACGATAAGCAGATGATTTAAAGTTGTTTTGTCTAGTTGGCAAGAAGATCTCAGCGAGATAAAACATGAGTTTTTGCTTTAAATCTAATTGGCGAGAATTGTGGATCATGCAAAGATCAAGAAAATCAAGAACCTAACAACGGTGATATCATGTCTATAAAGAGACAACTCAATTCATTACGAATTGGTGTGGTGGGTGAATGAATGAAAAGAGGATGCTGAAGAGAAACTGATGAAGAGCAAATTCATACAGTCCTGATCAACAAGCTCAGGAAAGAGCTAAAGTTTTCTGCGAACACCGAGCAATATAACACAACATCACCGAGAAGAATCAAAGTGGAGCAAAGGTATGAACAGAGATGTATTGATCATATTAGTTTATGAGATTACAATAGATCTGAAAATCTGCAAGTATAAGTTGTATATGTGAATAGATCATACTGTTTCAGTTTAACCATTGATTTAGAAAGTCTCTTAATCGAGCGGGATTTAAAGATCCTTTCTATATTGAGATACATCCCAAGGAGTATCAAAAAGTTTGATCATGAAGATAACATGAGATGCCAGATACCTATTGACAAGCCAGGTGAGTGTTTGATCAAGGAAGGTAGCATAGAGATGCCCGATATCAAGTGACAGACTAAACTTTTAAATCCTCTAACAAGGTCACACCTAACAATGTGTTTGTAACCTTTTACAAGGTTGAATCTTCATCGAGCTCACTTCAGAAGAGTGAAAACTTTGGGTTACCAGTCCCAAGTGGTTTTTCCCTTAACAGGGTTTCCACGTTAAAAATCCATGTGTCAATGTGTTTATGAGTCATTACTTTAGTGTTTTGCATTACACTTAATTTAACTAGATTGATCGGTATACTCTAGATAATTTACTATATTTCGGTAAATTAACAGATTGATATTCAGTAAACATAAAGTAGAAGGTTTTACAAAGCATTCCGAGCATTAGTAATTTGATAAAAGTATTTGGAGGCATTCATCTTATAGGACTGACGATAACTAGAGGCTTAATATTGTGGTACTAAGTTTTTGGGTTAATTATTGGAATATTTTTTAGGCCATTAATTCACCCCCCCTCTCAGTTATTACTAACATCTGTAACTTCATTCGCTTCTCGCCTCACATGGGAAACTTTAAAGGCTACAAATGACCCCAACAATGTACTGATCTTCTTCAAGAATTATACAAATTCTACCCTACCAATTCTCCTTTTGCATTTTCATTAACAATAGTATGTGAATCCCCTTCTAAATGAAGTTTTTCCACTCTCAATTTTATGGCCACCATAATCATAGTAAGGGAAACGTGTACTTCCACCCCATTGTTTGTCCCCTTGCAAAGTTTCTTTGCTCCAAGCATAAGGATGTTCCCTTACCAACCATGAGCCACATATCCTGCTCCTAAAGTGCCCAGACTACCCTGAGAGGCCCCATCAAAATTTGATTTTACCCAACCTCACTCCGGGGGTTTCAAATTCTCCTTCACTTCCCCTTTGCTAATTGGATTAATCCAAGATTTAAATGCAAATTATGTTAACAATAGGAAAGTAAAGAAGTTTGATTATGGTCATTGTCTCTTTGTTGACCTTTGATGAAAGCATCCATTATGGTGTATGTGATGAATTGATAAGAAATGTGATAGTCTTATTACTCAAGTTGGAATATTAAATGGTCCTCCATTAGATGTAGCATTTTTTATCAACATTACATATAACAATTATAACACTTTAAAATATATAAGTTATATAATTATAAATGATAATTCTTCTACCATATTGAGTATGATAACATTAATTTATACATCGCTTTAAAATAATTACTATGTTATATTAGAATACATTTCGTAACAGAGGATTAAATAATTCAAAATTTCTATAATTGATACAATTAACTAAATAAAAAATCTCGTAATTAATACTTTATAGTCATTCTTCACAAATTAAAAAATAACTATACATATTAATAAATTATATGAATTTTTTTGGATTCGATTGTGTGAGATTTTTTATCATCAACGTTTCATATCACACTCAGTTGAAGTATTTTATCATCATGATAAGAGAATTTTTTTTCTCCTTATGTTCTCTTGCATCCTCATCATGAATCATTGAGTGTGATCTTGAAACACTGATGATAATAAATTTCACACAATCGAATCGAGAAAAATTTCAATTCATATGGATTGTGGAAATCTAATAGCATTTATTAATAAATTACTATACATTAAAAGCCAAGTTCACAAAAATTATCAAAATGTATATTTTTTCCTTTCTTGACTTAAATTCATTTTATTCATATACGCCTAGCCATCCAATACATCTTTGATGCTTGTACTAATTATACTAGCACTTGCATCCGAAGGAGATGCAATGGGTACGCCAATAGAATACTATATATGCTAATATTAAATGATATAATTTTATATATACATAGTAGATACATAATCGGTATTTTATGATTTTATCTATTATAGGGTGTTGCTTACCCTTACAATTTTTTTATATCATTACATAGATAAATGTTAAATATTTTTAATATTTTATATCTACTCAGAAGGGGTGACCTATAATAATAAATAATAACACAAATAAACTTTTGATGATTTAAGAAAGCATTTCTCTTTTTTATTTATTAACATATTTATATAAGACCCCTCTCTTTCATTTTAATTAAGTCTACTATGAAACTAACTAAAATTCATAACTAAAAATATTAAGATTAAATATAACACAAATACTTAATTTATTCTCTGATCTTTAGTTACCCTCTTCATTTTTCATAAATGTTTTCATTGAACAACCTTTGTTTTATGCAAATTATGGCTTATTTCACCATTTTGTGATTTGAAATATCTATTTATTTGAAATTCATTGTGTCTTTGGTCTGCGATCTAAAAATATTGATGATGAAATGGAGGGATGTGTGCATGTGTATTGAATAACAAATTTGAAGTGATTTTAAAATTTTCAAAGTGCTATATATCATTTCGGAAAGCTTGCCAAGCTGCTCTATTTCTTGGATTTAAAATTTTTTATAGTTAGATAGTAAGGGGTTGATCATGCCTTTCTTTATAAACATGGGTTTGTTGTACAATTTTGTTTGAAATTGGGTGATTTGTGAGTGGTATTTCTTTTCTGTTTGTGGTAAATTCATGACAAAGTTTCAACAATTTTATTTCATTTTTATTTCTCCTCTAAGTTTTGTAGCTTGTATATTTATGAATCAAGATTCTATCCTCGTAGACTTTAACTATTACAATCCTAAGACAGTATTGCAGATCTCTTGATTCCTTGAAGGAGTTGAAATTACAAATGGTCTAATGCTTAAATAACAGAGGTTTCTTTAGCCACATAATGTTTTTGATTGTCTAGGATATTAAGACCATAAGAACCAATATTTTAGCCCTCAATTGAGATGTTAGTACTCTGAATAATTTCACATAGAACTTAAGAATGATCATCACACATCTTGTGTCTCCCACAATAAGGGCCCATTGGAGTTGATGAGTAAAAGAGGAGTTACGAACCCAATAATTTCACTTGTGGAAAACTGCAAAACTCTTACCAGAACAGACGTGTAGATATTGGGCAATGCCAAGCAAACTGATTCAAAACTAACTTCTTATTTGTTGCCACATGTGCCCATGCAAACATTTACTTTGACATTTGTTTTATATACAAACAAATCTTGTGTTTCATGGCAAATTGTGATTATCAATCATAGTGGCAGTATTGTTTCTTGCATTTGCATCTTTGAGGCTGAGCAGAAGCCAACTGGCAGTTCTGGAGGGCAGGGCAGAAGTCCCATGGGCTTCAGGAGAAGGAGAAGGAAAAAAATTGGTTCTTGGTATTTTTGCCTCTCAGAATACAGGCTACTTCATCATAAGCTAGGGCAACATCTTTTGTAGTATCGAAGGTGCCCAACCAATGCTTGATTTTTTGCATGGTATCTTTAATCTCTACAACCCATCTTCCTGATGGCCTCTGTCAAACTCCCACAAATCCTTTTATGTTTCTTACCATACTTGTGCTGCAAAAAATAGGGTTCCCATTTGTTGAATCTATGTCTGATGTTGCAAAACTGATGGGATTTATAGTTGAATTCTTCCCAAATTTGGAATTGGCAGAGCTTCTCTTGGATTTAGCAGGGTTGTCCTTAGCATTTCTCTTGGATTTAGCAAGAATTTGCAAATGGGTAAGAGAAAGTAAGAATATCAATTGATTTTTCTAAACAGATGTACATGGATTTTCTATATAAACTTTTTATCACAATTTGAGTTTTAACGATCATTTGATTTTCTAAAGTGAGCTTCTTGTAAGGTATATATAAGGATTGTTTTTGTTTTTTTCTATTAATATTTTAGTTGAATTGTGATTGTCTGACAACGAATATAATTCTCTCTCCTTTTGTTGAAATAATTTGGGTCTATGGGTGTAAGATGATTGTTCATATATGTAAGTTGGAAAATCATAAATGCTTGGTATCTGGTGAATTAATTGTTTTGTTTCTGTAAGTTTTGGCAGTATTATTTCGAGCCTATAAACGGTGAGGGTTTCAGTCAAGAACGAAAGTTCAGAGGTATTTGGAAATTGGATCTAAGCAAAAGCCAAAGGGTAATCCTTGTAGTTTTAGGTGAACACATTTTCTCTTAGTTACAATTATAGTTTTATTGCAGGATTATCCAATGAACCGACGCAACCAAATCATGCTTCTAATGGTTTAACCAAGCAATTTTTTTACTATCTCCCAGTTTTGTGTACAAGTGCTTTCTATTCCAAACATCCTGAGCTCTACCTTATTTTTTATTTTCCTGTAATTTCTTCTGAATTACCTGCCATTAGAATTTTGTCAAAATTCGGTGCACCCAAAGCTCTTCTTTCCAGAACATAATGTACCTTTAACACCTTCCAACTTCCACCTGCAACAATGGTGTCTCCGGAGATTCAGTTGTTGGCTCACAGACAATGAATATCAAAGCCAATGCTCGACGCAAATTTCAGGTATGTAAGTTATATTTTAATCACTTCTAATCACTCAGTTGATTTTTTGCAAAATGTTGACATTGGTACAAAAAATCTGTTGTAGAGGATGTGTCAGGAGGATCTGATGCACAGAGGAAGAAACCCATGTTAGACATTAATAAAGCCGCTTCTTCTTCCAATGAAGTGCAACAAAGCCTATCAAGCTCTTCCATGTGGTCCATATACTCATCATTTATGTCCTACAATATTTTTGGCTTTACTGTGAGTTCTTCAACAGGAGTTGCGAGTACTCATCTTGAGTATATGCTATGAGAACAACAAAATAAGTTTCCCATCACATCTCAAATTCAAAACCAGGCCAATCAAGTGCAAGCTATGAGAGGCCAACTGTCACCTGCAGAGGTAACCATTTATGAGCAAGCCAAGAAAATCTCAACTTCTAGAAAACTCTCAACTTGTACTGCCTTGGTACCTTGGAAGCCTTGGAAACCATAAGACTTCCCTTTTCCATTTTGGGGTCCTTTGAGTTTAACACATCTCACAGATTTTGGTAATTTTCTACGAGCGAATCAAATGCCGCACTTAGTTTGCCTATTTTTTGAATCCAAGTCTGCTTCAGGGCTATGTGAATTGCGTCGAGAGAATAATCATAAGCAGATAAATAAAGTGTACATAGATTTGTATATTATAAAACTATGTGCAACAATAGAGAAAATCTAAATTGCAAAATATTTGATTTGATCGCCTAAAGGAAATCGGATTTGATTAGATTGTATAAAGAAGTCAAAAAATTTGATTTGATTCTAGAAAGTTTGGTTGGATTCAGAGAAACATCAGCAAAATCAATGAATACAAGTGGTATCTACGGTGGGTAATATTATCAAAATACAAGTGGTTTTTGGCGTCAGACAGGTTTTACGTGAAACCTCACGTAATATAGCCTATCGTCTAAAGATGTGATGAATATACAAATGTTAGAAATATGTATTTATAGTTATAAATCAGTTTTGGGGGATTTAAACCAAAGAAAACCGTGGTAGTTTGAAAATGACAGAACAATATATGTATTTATAGTTATAAATAAGTTTCGAGGGATTTAAACCAAAGAAAACCGTGTACAGTTACCTTGGTTGAGAATGACAGAATAGAGACAGCTCCGGTATTTAAGATTCCAGCGACTCTTCAAAACGGAGACAAGCAACTTCTAAACGGCAACAGGCAGCGTGATCACTATTTACGCCGTTCAAGCAGGATATATATATATATATATATATATATATATATATATATATATATATATAGAGTGTGTAGGTGGTCGGAAGTGTAAAGAATGCTACAACTAGCGATGCAATCCGCTGAAAATATCTGCCCAAAACACAATCTAACGAAGATTTCATCCACCGCCACAAGATTATTTGAAATCTATACAGATAACAAAGATTGCAAATATCTGGAAATGAATTAATGCGGTCAGTAAGACTAGAAGAGAACTATCCACGTAATCACAAATATCCCCATTAATTCATTAATGTGGTTGGTAAGATTAGAAGAGATCTATCCACGTAATCACAAATATCCCCAAAATGAATTAATGCAGTGACAATGTATAAGATTGTAGAGGGGTCACCATTTATTGCTCGAAAAATAGTTTGAAAGGAAACCATGCCTGGTTTCTTGGTTTGAACGGTCAGGTTTGGAGTGAAATCCCCACCTATAATAGTCTATCGGCTAATTAAAAAAGGATATAAATCCCCATTAAAAAATGATCTTTTAAAATTTAATAGAAATAAATTGAAAAATACATTTTTCTCCATTACTTCTGAAATTAAGTTCTGTGATAAGCGAAAGAGCCGCATAGGACCATGACCTGAAACCCTAACCACTAATCGTTGCTCGGATTGTCAACAAAAGCGAAAACATGTAATCTGCGCTCCAATTGAGCAAACCTCAAAACTGCCCTGTCCTGATTTATCAATCGAAGGTCAAGGGTTTGAGTCCCTCGGAACAGCACTTCCATCAAAACCAACAATGGCGAGCAGGATTCTTCAAACCCTCGCTCGCAGATGTCCCGAAAGGAAAATTCCCCCATGGCGTTATCGTTCGAGCGCCTCCATCCACGCTCCCGCGATCACTGTAGAAGATTCATCGGAAACCCTACCGGCTTCTCCACCTTTCCCTCTTTACGACCAGCTGGCGGAAGAAGTGAAACAGAAGCTGAAAACGCTGAAAAATACCGACCCGAGGTTTCTCCAATACAACAATCCCGTGCCCAAATTGGTCGACCACGGATCGATTCTGGCAGCCCCCGCGTCGCGCGTAACGGTTCTCGAAAGTGGACTGCGGGTGGCCACAGAGTCCGACCTCGCCGCGCAGACGGCGACGGTTGGGGTATGGATCGATGCTGGAAGCCGCTTTGAGACGGATGAGACCAACGGAACAGCGCACTTCCTGGAGCACATGATCTTCAAGGGGACCAAGAGGCGTTCCGCTAGGGTTCTCGAGGAGGAGATCGAGAACATGGGAGGCCACCTCAATGCTTACACTTCCAGGTGTGGTTGGGATTTAATTTTACAGCAAACGTGTAGACAATCCTTATTGACAAGTCTAAGATCTCCCTCACTTTTTTTTTCCTAATCACTGATCGAGACCATAGAAATTTAAAATATAGGATCCAACTCAATTCATTCGCATATATTGAAGTAATTCTCATTTATCAAATCGAAGGATAGAAAACAGAAGCGGTTTTGACTAGGTGCAGGAGTGAAGATTGGAGAAACTCCTCTCCATCACTTCTTCCAGTAACATGCAGAGAACCCAATGCTGATTACTCATTTGCTCTATTACTTTCACTTTCATTTCAATATCTAATATGGACGCTATGCTGTTGAAATCTCTCGCACATCTTTAGGGAAAGGCAATATAAACATCTAAGTTCTCTGTTTCATTCAACTCGTCACGCATAATTCTCATTCATTTGTACTACAATGCTTTCATCAGTATTATACATTTTAACACTCAAATAACTGGAAATGGATTCTTGGCACATGGCAAAAGATTAATTTGTATCAAAAATATCAAATCGCAAGGAAATTGGAAAATATTTTTTAGATCATTTGGAACATAAGATGATTTTTAGGTTTAAAAGATATAAAATTTTAAGGAATTTGGAAAATGTATATTAGTTTGCTTGGAAAATAAGACTAATATGGCTCTAGATTGCTAAGTTTCACTAAACTTCAATTGTCTTGCCTTAATGTTTTATGAGTTTTATGTTCTAAGTTACAACTGTAAGCTAAGTTGCTGGTTCTGGTTTGGACAAGGTTGTATGATATTTATGTAAAATGTTAGAATACAGAAGCCGTAGTTTGTTCAAAATATACAAAATTAAACACAAAATAAACTGGTAATTGATAATTCAATGGCAAATATTAAAGATTACAAACAATTTATATTTACAGCACATGTTTAAACAGAATGCTGGACAACTCACAGCATCTCATCACACCTGTGAAGCAAGAAAACATCCAATTTTCAAAGACTGTCTGTGTTCACTGCTAACTATGCATGCACACATGCCAAAAAATGTTCTCATCTTGACGATGGGCAATAACAAGTATTCGGGGGCATTTTTTAAAAACATGTGTAGACAATTTCTCTTCAGAAGCTCAATTGATAAATAAAAACTAGTTATCATCCTCTGGCAGAAAATACTTGATTGACATCCCAAATACCTATATCTCGTGAAAGAAATTATGTGTTACCATGTAGTAGTCTGGAGTCACTGTTAAATTGTAAGGTGAAATTCTTTGTAGAATGTATGGAATAGACATCTAATGTTTTCAATTGTGCCTCAAGCAAATCAACCAAGTTCCAAAGTACAAACGAGCCAAATGTGCTAAGTGGCAAACAATCCCCAATTGTTCAAAGGTGTCAACCTGTGAATAAAGAAGTTGACTAGTAGCACAAATCACCCAAGTGAAAATGTCATAGTTTGGTAATAAAGCTACAAACTACAAAAATTCTAGTTGATAAATCTGTGCAATAAACAGGTTTGAGGACAAAGTAACCAAATTTGTCAAATAATTGACCAATTTTTCTTCTCTCATTTATAATTTTTTTTGTTGTTGAATGCTACAGATTTAACATGTACATCCTGGGTTTGGCCACAGTCTTGTCGGTCCTGTCTGGGTATGGCCTGGGTTTGTTTCTGTTGAACTGGGGATGGAAGGACATGCAGAGGACAATGAATTCACATTGCACACAAATGCATACTGTATTGGCACCATTGTGCAGTATGGGCTGGCATCCAGTGCTTACAGCAGAACCTTGTACCAGAGACTGCAAGTGTTTGCACTTAAATTTTACAGCTAGGTCATGATTTTGATTGATACTGTGTAATGCGCCCTTTGGATTTGATCTGCAGCACTGAGTTTGTAAGTAGTTAGACAGTTGAGTCTTGAGTGAGTACCTGTCAGTACTAGGAAGGAGTCGTCTTTCAGTTAGATTAGGGTAAATGAGTCTCCCTGTTAAGGCGGCTTTGTCCAACAGGTAGGTAATACTAATTGATAATTAAAATAAGGATGCTGCATCTGTAGCTATCTCATAATTGTATGCCCCTATAGTTATTCTCAGTGAAAAGAGGTAGTGATGGGTCGGTTAGCTGCCAGAAAATTGTAGGGAGTTGATTTTCAGTTAGAAACCACCAATTATGGAACTGACTGCCACTAATTTAGGATTGCTCGAGTCACAGAATATATGTAGTGATGGGAAGTTAAAAAAGGTATCTTTGAATATTTGCAAAAAAAAACATATTCTTTCCCTAGGGTGGATGTGAGTTTTAGCAGATGTGGCTTGGAAACGAAACGTCGAAATCCATTAGGCAGGAATACTTATCATTGTGATGATGAAAATTGTTAGGGTGCACTATGAGTTCTATGTTGTTGAGTTTGTATTGGTTTGCAAGATTTCCATTTGGATCTATGTTATCAGTGGAAATTAAAAAAAAAAAAAGATAAAAGAAATATAATTTATTGGAGTATTTCTGTGTTTGTTATTTGTGTATTTACTATTTAGGAAGGATTTTCACAGCGGCATCATTATTTCTGTCTGTTGATTGAGCGTTTTGTAAAGGTCACTACATTCTTTTATTTAGTAGAGCAAGCTTTTTGATTCTAAGTTATGACTGCAAAGGTCTGTGTACTTGCGTCTGATATCATTATATAGCTAGCAAAGATTTATTAATGAGTTGATCTCTGGAAGTATATGCAAATTGTGCCCGACCACATTATATAACAGTTGTAGGTTTGATTACTAGGTTATCACTGAAAATATCTTTAGATTTATCTCTGATATCATCATATAGTGGGTAGACATGTTAAACAAAAATACATTTCATCTTCAGTTTCATATACATTATTGATCTATTGTAGTTAAACGATTTTGAATTTAAAAATGTTGTATCTTTATTTGTGTTTGAATTTCAGGGAGCAGACTACTTATTATGCCAAGGTTTTGAAGAATGATGTGCACAAAGCCCTTGATATTTTGGCAGATATTCTGCAGAATTCATGCTTTGCTGAGGACCGTATCGCTAGGGAGAGGGATGTAATTCTCAGAGAAATGGAAGAGGTCTGGGTCTTCTCATTACAACTCTTTTAAATATATTTTCTTATTATGTACCATTCGCTTGTGATTATTCTTGACATCTGAAATTACAATCATAAAATAAGTCCTCCAAGAATTTCTCATAACTTAGAATTGGTTGACAATGTTGTTGAGATGTTACTGCACAGAAGAGTAGTTCCCGTAAAGTAAAATGAACGCGAAACAAGATGTAATGTCTGCTTCTAGAATTTGCCCTAGTTTATACACTACAACACAATTGCAATAACTAGGGTTAGAGAGATGTCTTACCAAGTAAGATATTTCATCCATTTTGCTTTTGAATATAAGTCCTGCAATCACCAAATAAGGGACAAGTGCATATTCAACCTAAGTATATTGTTAGTGTAATGTAATCTACTTTAAGTTTCACAAATTGATAATACAAAGAGATAGACAATCCTAGAGATTAGGTAACAATATAACACATTTATGATTATGGAGAACATACTTATAGCACTTAACTCTCATGGCCTTAACCATAATGAGGAATCAGATAAGAAAGACATGATGAGGTGCCCTCATTGTCTCCACCCTGGGCCCAAGAGTGGAAACTCCATCACCCTTGGCACCATGCTTCATGGGGTTGGCATACCTAGTGGAACCTTTACACCGTTCCCCTCCATGACTCTATCTTACTCACCTCATATGGTTAAGGATCCTTTCCTTAGCTATCACAGTAATTCTCTCATATCAGATGGTGGAAGGATTACAACAGGGAGCCCTTAACTCACCTCTAGGCCCAAGAGCAGAATCTCTTGTCCCTCTTGGCATCATGCTTCACGAGGTGGTGTACCTAGTGAGGCCTCACCATTCCCCCTTATTGCAATTACTTTCCATCTTATATGGTTAATTATTGTAGACAGATGATATTGATAATTATATTGAAAAATATGCTTTTACATCATATAAATATATATTGCAAATAAAGTATAGTAAGCCCGATCCCCATATGTAATTAATATAGATCTGATTTAAGGTAACAGTATGCAGTTATTTGTATAATGCAGTTATATTTGATGCATAAACAGTCCAACATAGATATATTATGCAATCAACATAATCTAATTAATATATTACAAAGCTCCATATCTACATTTACGTTTCATACATTTATATCAGATTTAGTGACAACGTGAAGTAATAATATGCACATATTTCAATAACAAGCAGACACAGATCAATCCACAATCCTGCATATTCATATTAAGATGTTCATACCAGAGATTGCCAAGTATATAAATATACCGATAGATTGCTGAAAATATGAATGTACTGATACAGGTCTTCCTGTATATCAATATTTTTTTTTCCTTCCTATTCCCCGATTTAATGATTGATATAGACTGATTGAAGAATTGATTGCAGGTCTGTTTGCTTGATTCCCAATTGATGTTTAGTGAATGATGACTGATTGAATTTGAAATTCATAGATTGAGGAGTGATGATTGAGTGAGTGCTGATTTGAAGTATTGGTGAGTGATGATAGATAAATGATACCTTAATACTTGGACAGATTTCTCCTTTGTACATTATTGGTGAAAAAGTCACCGCCTCTCATAAGAATTGAGTCACCACTTTACATTGTGGCATTCGAGAATAATATATTATTCCCCAACTTTCTCTCCCTTGGATGCCCTTGTCAAATGAAACCGTCCCCTCTTTATACCTTTCAATATGAGGAAGTCACATCTTTTCACCATATCTGCCCCTTGCAATGGTCACATCCTTTCATAATTACCACCCTTCGAAAGCGTCACACTCACAACCCTTCATCACTGATGCCTCTTTGGCAGTTACATCCTTATTCCCTTCCCCTTCCTTCTCCTTCCACTAGTCCTTCCTTAATTCCTATGCTCCCCTTTATGCAGATCAGAACTGTCTTATATCTCATAATAAAACTTACTATGATTACCTTCCTTACGATGATCCCTTCTTCCATGCCTGCCAAATGTCTCTCCCTCCAATTTATATCTTCATGATGGGAGAATCACAACCTTTCATTATTACAACCTTTCAAGAGAGACAACCCTTCATCCTTCATGTCCTTTGAAAGGGTCTCAAGCTTTCATAACTACCACCTTTTGAAAGAGTTACAACCCTATTCGATAATAGATATTAGATAGTTTCTAATTTGCTCCCTCTTCCGTCTTTTTCTAATGGTCACTCCTTTTTGTAATGTTTCCATAAACTCCTGTTCGTTATGGAAACTTTCTCTTTCTCTCTACATGATGTTTCTATTTCCTCTCTCCTGTTCGTTATGGAAACTTTCTCTTTCTCTCTACAGGATGTTTCTATTTCCTCTCTCCTGTTCGTTAAAGAAACATTCTCTTATGTACTTGTATATATTGATCATTCATGGTCATTGTTTAATAACACATTCATTTATTTTACCATAATATGGTATGAGAGCAAATTCCTGGCCTCTTTGGAAATCTTTAATTTCTTTTTGAAATTACTAGTTCAAGATTTTCGAAGCTTTTTGCCCGAGTGTGTTCAAAATTTGCATCTTTTTCTTTCCTCACAAACCCGTCTAGGGTTTCAGCGTCAAAGTCTTTTTTTTAGCAAACCTGCCGACTGTTTCATGGCTCTGTTTCTGTTGTTTTCATCTCTGCTCGACGCCATCTGTTTCAGACTTTTTTCGAGTTTTGGCTTGCTCAAAATAATAGGTGGAAACAACCCGCCATCTCGTGCCTTTTCTGCAGTTTTTTAGCTCACACGCGACCATTTCTAGCTTGCGTTTTTTTTTGCAAATCTGACCATTCTTTGGTCGTTTTTCCTTCTACCAATGGCTTTATCTAGTTGTTTATTCAGAAACTGCCTCTTCTATGGTCGATTTTTGCCTTCTTCAGCAATAATCTACCATTGTTTTGACGTTTTTCTGCAAATTTTTGAAAATTTTCCAGCGGCTAGGGTTTCTTTCAAAACTCTAAGATTCTCTGCCATATTGGAAATCTAATTGCAGATTCTTGGTGGGTTTTTCGAGAACTCAATTGGGTTAGCCTCGCTTTTTTCTGGGTGCTTCATTTTCCGTGCCTCCTTTTTTTGAGCCAGCGGATTTAGAATCTGACAGTGGATTCTATCTGGGTTTTTTGTGCTCTTCTCTGGGTGTCTTTTCAAATTTCCAGGGTCTTTTGTCAATCTGCCTCAAGCTTTGTGCCATCTTTGTGTTTTCATGTTTTTTCATTGAAAAACGTGCAATGGCATCTCTCACTAACTTGATGTTGGAAGGCAGTCAACGTTTCAACGACAAGAGCTACAACACCTGGAAGTAACGCATGTTGACGATTTTCGAGTACCGAGAGTCATCCTACCATTGTTGATGCGACTCAAGTCCAGTCTACTTCCGATCAGCGGAAGCAGGGTGGATCCCAGCCACAGGCCAACATTGCAGAACCTGCAGATCTCTCTGATCAACTCGAGGCTGCCTTTTACGCTTTTTTGAGGACATGCAAATTTTCATTTTTTGAAGAGAGATTGACCATTAAGGGAGGGTATTACGATAATAGATATTAAATAGTTTCTAATTTACTCTCTCTTTCGTCTTTTTGTAATGTTTCCATAAACTCCTATTCGTTATGGAAACTTTCTCTTTCTCTCTACAAGATGTTTCTATTTCCTCTTTCCTATTTGTTATAGAAACATTATCTTATGTACTTGTATATATTGATCATTCATGGTCATTGTCTAACAACACATTCATTTATTTTACCATAATAAACCCTTCATCATTACAACCCTTTGCCTTTTGGCTTCACTTATTCTTCCTCATCTTCCTCCTCCATTAATTCCTTCTTGATTCACACCTTTAAACTATGTCTACTCTTTATACTTCTCCTTTAAGTCTGCATAGACTTTCTTTCTCAGTTTGCGTCAGCATATTCTTTTATATCTGCATTTATTCCTCCTTTATACTTGTATATACTCTCCATACAATTATGCCTTCAACCTTTCTTTGATGATCTCCCCTTTTAGCTTCTCCTTTGCAGATTTGCAAATGTGAGTCTGAATAAACTTTTGCTCCCCCTCAAATGCACTATACAACTTCTTAAAATATCTCCCCTAGAGTGGCATCTCTTCCACTTTCTAATTGCTCCTTAACTAATCTTAATTGCTGCGTTTATTTCTAATTCTGGTTAATTTCTGAATTCTTCTCCAATTCCAACCCGATTTATTCCATATTTCATTTCCCAATTTTCCTTGCTCCATCCATGTCCCCTTTCAAATGAAATCTTCTCCCTTTTATATCTTATGTTGAGGGAGGCACAACTCTTCACTACATATGCCTTGATCTTTCTTTAAACTTAACTAACTTGTAATTATGTTTTATTATTATTTATTTTACATTTTTAATTTTCTTAATAATTAATTAATTCAGTTTTTTGCTTTTGGATTTGATTGTGTCAGTATTTTTAGCATCAACGTTTCGGATCACACTCCATGATCCATTAATTAATAATTAATTAATTATTAAATCCAATTTCAAAAAGGGGCATTGCACAAGAATTAAAGGACACAAGAAGAGGTGTTAATATAAAAGAAACAGCCCTTACTTTGAAATTAACATTCACATTTTGCTCTAGGGAACTGCCCCAAACAGTTTAGGCCTATTGCCAACATGGCATCTAGGGCCATTGTGGATAGATATGTTAGAACTTCCTTTTTGTAATGTTGTTCCAAGTTGCTGTCAACTTGATGTCTTGGCTGCTTTCAATATTTTAAATCTTTTAATCATCTTTTAAAGTCTAGGTTTAGATCTCCATCTGAACCATTTAAATGATATATGGAGTAAGTTTTGCTCCATATGCCTTTGTTCTTCCTATGAAATTTGTGCAATTAAGAATTGATTATCAAAACCATAGTTTGCATGCTTGGATTCAACATGGATTTGATAAATTGATAATTTTCTACTCGACTAAAGTTCGAGAACTTAAAATATCGCTTAAATTTCTTTTGAAAACACCAATTTTGTGCAAAATTTAGCTCAAAAATGTATCAAATGAGTCTATGAAATGTTGGGGAAGTGTTTTCTAATAGATTTGAATTCAAATATAGTACAAAATTGCATCATCAAATGAATACAATAATTACCTGATAACTATTATAAATTTATGCTGATTGTCTTTGAAAATAATCATCATAAATTGTATATCTAGGCAAGTTACAAGTTGCAAGATTTTACAATTTTGAACTCTCGTGTTATAGTGAAATTGGGGAGAAGGTTTTGTCCTCACATTTGGTTGTTATCCTCGCTTGACCTAGAAGGCTACATCTGTGGGTCACCCTGCTACTAGATGGCGATGACTCTTTTTACTCAGTGTCATCGAATCCAATATCTCCTACTTTTGTTGCAGCCACATTCTTTATGGCTTGCCTTTTGAAATAAACAATATTTTTTTTTGATCGGTAATATGTATTTCATTAATATATAGAAAAGATTACATCATTGCCATACATGGCTATCGATTACAATCATGCAACAACTTTGTTGCATTCCTCTGATTTACTCCTAAAATTCATCTATAGGTAAACATGCTAGAAATATTATCGGATTTCTATTAACAAACATCCAAAAAGGAACCCATTACCCCCATTAATTGAACCACTAATTAAACCACCTGGCAGCCTCCTCTTTTGTGAAATTCCCAAAGGCTCCACCTTCCTCCATTAGGTCGCCGACGCGGGTCTTACCCTCAGCCACACCGCTCGTGCTTGCAATCTCCACTTCTCGGGCCCTGCGTGCTGCATTGGCCTTTGCGCCCCTCCTTGTAACTGTTAGCTGCCTTCGAATCTGCGGCTTGCCGTCCTCTCCCACCGCCGCGTTGGATTTGATGGGCATCTACTTCCGTTTTATCCCAGCGAGCTCGACCTCGACCTTATTCTGCGCCTCCACCGTTCTTTTTTCCAAAACGACCTTCAAGTCATTCCAGCCATTGGGGGCTCGAGCTAAGTGAACGTCCTCTGGGCTGGCTGTAGACCATAGCACTAGTGGCTGCATCTCTCGGTTACCGTGTCCCACCATTTGAAATGGTGTGTTGCCCGTGTGCAAACCAACCCCCACCTCCGTTCGCTGCATAATTTCCTCAATTCCTTCGACCCACTTGATCACCATACATTGTTGGACCACCCTTCGCACTTTGTCTTGTGATGCTGCCACCGAGAGCCTGAGCGCAACAAACAAGGACGAGATATCCAAATTTGTTCGGGGTTTCCACCAATCTTGCAAATAGTGGTCCCCAAAAATTTCCTGAATTGCAGCCCAGAAATCTTCGCCTTCCTCCTTGAAGACGTGGCTTAGTCGATTCCTCGTAATGGGGCCTTCGAAAGCTGGAATTTGGGCTGTTATAGTGAGGGAAAAGTTGGCCTCCATTATGCTCTATTGCCTTCTGTTCTAATTTTCAAGCGTTGGCCTTTCCTTCTCCTTGGGTAGCTTTAACGTGCTTTCGAAGCCTCTAGAGACCCAAAAGGCGCTGTCGTTATGCTGCCGTCCCCTCCATTCCTTCTCATTACTCCTCTGTGTATTTTTTCTGCATTCACATGTAGTGAATCCTCGGCTTACGAGATCTTGCATCGAATTACTTCATGCTCACACGCTGCCACCTTAGCATCATATTCTTTTCCTTCTAATATACAAATGTGCCACGTGCTTTCGATAGCAAGTTCCTTCATTCCGGTTCTAGTTCTCCATCCTCGGTTTTTATTATAGTCGAAAGCCCCAAATCTATGGTTTCCTTCCTTGGTGTGCTTGTTTACCTCTAAGTTCTATTTCTCAGATCTTCAAATAATTCAAATTGGTTTTCGAGTGATCTGCTGGCACCAACATTTGAGAGTTTATCTGCCATCTCATTGGCCGCTCTCGGCACATGTGAGATTTTGAAGTCTTCAAATTCTCCCACTAGATTCCTAATTCGTCTGATGTGCTTATTCAAGTACCAGGTATCCATTTGGCCTTTGGCTATCTCGTTCACTACTAGGAGTGAATCTCCTTCTAGATGAATTCTCCTAAGTCGTAGTCGCCTCGCCATTATGATGGCCTCAACTGCTGCCAAACACTCAGCCTTATTGTTTGTTCCATTTTTTAGTCTTTTGGCCCCTAGCGCCATAATTTCTCCCTTCTCATTTTGCCCAATATATCCTATCCCCGATATTGCGGGGTTGCCCCGTGAGGCGACATCAAAATTTATTTTGACCCATCTAGGAGATGGAGATTGCCATTTACTCGTACTTGTGTCCTCAACCCTTTTCGGAGGTTGCACCCTCCCATTCCCATTAACGGGTCAAAAAATTGTTGAACCTTGGTTGTAAGCTCTACAGGCAAGAAGCCCCACTATTTCACCAAGGGTCAAGGTAACAACTCTCCATTGAGAATCATGGTAGAGAACGACCCTGTGGGGACTTGAACCTTGGTTGTAGGCACTACAGGCAAGAAGCCCCACCATTTCACCAAAGGGCCAAGCTTGAAATAAACAATATTGTTATCATTTAACAAAGGGCTTTTCATCTTGTGCGGTCTTATCACCATAGGGATCAATATAATCCAAGTCAATAAACTTCTTTGATTTGTCCTCCATCTTTTTTGTGTGAAGAATATTGGACAAACATTAGGTCGTTGAGGCATTGTTTAGTTAATTGATTGCGCCTCTTTATGTGATTGTCATCAAATAAACTCGTGCTCATAGCTATGTTGGCCTCTTTTTTAAGTAATTTAAAATGTTTTAAAAGTTGTTCTTATTCTTAAATTCTCCAATAACTTCAAGTGTCAAGTGGCATGCTAGTTTGGAGGAGGATCTCCATCAATTCAATCTGAATACTGGACTTGAGGCGTTCTTGTGGTGTTGTTGGAAGGTGGCAGAGATTGGATTTGACTCACACCAGCGAAGGAGTTGCACAAGATGGCCGAAAGGATTCATTCAATGAAAACATTGAAAGTAGTGTGTGCAATGCAGGAAATTTATGAAAACAATTCATAAATGTTGGAATAAAACTGATTTACAAGGATGATTATGTCTCCTTTTTGCACAATGTGGCAAAGTTTCATGGTGATATCCCTTTTCAGTTGGGAGATATTAATTTTTCATTATTTTTTTGCAGGTTGTGGACACAATTAAATTGGGTGTTTTATAAGCATCAAGAAAATACTGGAATATTCCACATTATCTTAATGTTTGTTGGGAGAAAGAAGAAATTGATGAGAGTGTGACAAGTTAGCATTGAGTTGACAAAGATGAGCAAATGATTAAGGAAGACAATGTCATAGACATTGACTAATGGTTCTAAATTTCTATCCACAGTGGTGTTGGTATTCAAAACAATTTGGGATGATATCAATGGTATGAGGAATTAGCTCAAGGTGCATCCTCTTTTAGGAGATTCCAATAGAGTTCTTTTTTAGTTGTTGTTAATGTTTGTAGCTTTAGTCGTATGATCATTAGAATACATATAATATATGTTGATTAATAATAATGTAATATATGTTATATTATTATTAATCATATGAAATTTAATATTAAATTATTATATTATTCTTAATTAATAATTGATTGATGAAACATTATAAGATTGATTAGATTATAATTAATGGGAAGAGGCATGTCCTTTCTTATAAATAAAAATAAATAGACATGTCCCATGAAGGGACATGTCTCTCCTAGCCTCATTCCCAATATAAATGAAAGAGAGATTGTTGCATTTAGAAAACACATACAACATAGATTGCTATTACATTTGCAGCTATCCTAAAACTTAACATGGTATCAGAGCCAGATTGCAAATGTAAGAGTAGTTTGTTGATGGTGAATGTGTGTCTCAGAAAATACAGTCTCAGTATAGGGACCATATCTCACAAATCCACCATTGGATTTTATTGAATTTTGGATATGTTGGTGAAAAACAAATTGGAAAAAATCTCACCAGAGCGATTGGAGAGAAACTGTGGGGTTCTAAAGTTATGACAGATTGTGTACGGGTCTATGTGAAATTCCTGAAAGCGGCTTTCATTAAAGAGATATATTAATTTGTTATGATCGTGGTCAAGCATTAACAAAGAAGAATGTATTCAAGGAGGTGTGTCTCTTTCTAGAAAGAAGGAATTAATTATAGAGTGTCACCTCTCTTGGAGCAATCAAGTCATTTCTCAAGAAGACATGAGTATTGTCCAACGATATAAGAGTGGGAATTGTACATTGTGGGGGGAATAATTACCAATGCTACATTTCCATTTGAACCATCCTTACTTGGAGAGTGAGAAAATGGTGATCATCTACTCTAGCCTGTTGCTCTGCATGAAGGTCGTCGACATGGCTAGCACGAACAAGATTATGATCTCCTGCAGTGTGTCCGCCGCAAACAACTTCAAATTTTGATGAGAGTTGATATTTCTTATATGGGCTCACCTTACAAAAGGAAATTTTTGAAACTTAAGATAAGTATTCCATGTTTTATTAATGCAAATGAATTATTGAGTTTGAAATTTATGCTATAATATTGGCTAGTAAAATCTTGTATGCTTCTATCTTTGGTATTTTCGTATGAGATAGTTTAGTTTATAAGCTATTTGTAATCTCTCTCACACATACCTTCAAGACAAAAGCACAAGAAATTGTTTTCAGAGGGAGTCTGACTCTTCGGAGGTAACTTTGGACGAGGATCTAAGAAGATTGATATCAGACTCAGAGGGAGTCTGACAGTTCATCTTAAGCAATCTTGGATGATCTACAGATTGATATCCGCTCAATGAGTTCTTCTCCGTGAGAGAAGTTCGATGTGAAATCCCTTGTTTTCACCCTCTACGCTGAGGCATGATGGATGTCATGTGTGTGACTCCATATTTTTAATGGGCCTGCCCCCTGTGTACATCATGAGGAAGTGACGACTTCCAAATGATCATCACTTGTATTTGTAAGAGTTATTGAAAGGTGACGATCTTACAATAACTTGACCTTCTATTGTGATAGACATCTTGTGATGGCTGAAACAGATCATAATAGATAGAACTTGTGGATAGAATCACCGATTGAGGCAATCCACATTAAAGCTTGAGAAGCTTGTGGATAGAATCGCCGATTGACGCAATCCACTCGGGAACTCGTTGATAGAATCGCCAATGGAGGCAATCCACTCTAAAGCTCTTGAGTTTGTGGATAGAATTGCTGACGGAGGCAATCCACAAGAGAGCTTGTGGATTGCCTCTACAAGCAATGCATAGGTGTCAGGCATATAGATTGCATTTTAATAAAGTTACAACAAATATACTATGTTACTCCAAATTTTTTTGGATGGGGTTGGGGGATGCGTTTTTGGATTGGGTTTTTCAAAGGCCATTATTTTGGGGATGATAGGCAATTGATGCCTCCTCTCAGATCTGCACAACACACTAAATTGCTAAAGTTTAATTTGTTATGGACTCTAGCAAGAAAATTGACACATCAAATATACTATTTTACACCATTTTTTTTGGACAGGGATGACGGATGTGTTTTTGGGTTGAGTTTTTCGGAGGCCATGTTGTAGGGGATGGTAGGAAATTGACTAGTAAAAAAAGGGAAATTTTAAAAATATAAAAAATTTCAAATATTCATATGATTACATAAATAAGGCATTCATCATATACACTTAATAGAACCTTAATACATCAAATTCGACCGAGATGGAGATAGGATGAGAACCTTAATACACAAGTTTAGAGCTGAATTGATATTTCAAAAGAGTTAACTCAAACTAACAAAATTTCAATACTTTTTTTGTCAGTATGGATATATTTTAACCCATATTAATATTTGGCATTTATATGTTAAATATCCTTATCACTTGTAAAGTGTTAATTCCTAATTATTAACTTTTTGTATATTTATAGATAGCTGAATGTGCTTATCGCTTGGAATAGTCAAATTTTTGGTCCTTTCATATTCAATCAGAAATAGTAGAGTTCCCTGACTCGTTGCGAGTCAGGCGAGTCGTTGAGTCGAGCCATTCTCGGCGGGTCAGGAAGACCCTGACTCGTGACTCGCTGAGTCAGACCCTTTGATTCACGTGACTTGCCGAGTCAGTGAGTCAGGGGCTGACTCATCGAGTCCGAGTCGTTTTCATAGATATCTTTTATCTTAAGGTTTTTCTGTAAATATTGTGTCTTGCTTAACTTACCTTCTTTAAGAGTGGTAATACCATTGTTTTGTTGGATTTTTCATATGTATCTGGTCTGTCTTTCATTTAAGGCCTCAATACATTTTCAATCTGTCCTTATATATATATTTGATTTAGCCCTTGTTTTCAGCTTGTGTTCTTGACATTTGTTTCAAGTCCTTGGTTATTGGTTTCTATGTATCGATCTGTGTCTTTCCTCAGAAAATCTGTATATAAATATGGAATCCAAGTCTGTGTTTAATGCTTGAGGATTATTTGTATCCCATCTTAATAACCATTATGAGCCGCAGCCTTAATGGAATGGTCAATTTTGACATAAGATATGAATCACAAGTATTTAAATCATCACATTTGACAGTAGAAGGGATTGATTTGATTAAAATGAGTCGTTGTAACTGTACCAACTGGCGATGTATTATAATCACAAAAAAATATAACCCTTATTCGCTTATTCCATAGGGGCTGACTTGCCGAGTCTGAGACCCTGACTCATGACTTGTTTTTGTTTAAACTTTACACATGTTTGGAAACATTTGATGTCATGGATTTCATGGGTTTTATATACATTTGACAATATTTATAATTCTATATATCTATGTTTGCTATTTCCTTCAGCTACAATTTATGTTTGTACTTATGTGATGGATGTATGTTTATGTATGTGATCAAATTAGCTTCTATTTGATGATGTTATAGTGTCTTTAAGCTTTATTCAATAATGGGTGCATGAAACAAGTTTTAAATCTTTAAAAATATATAAATTTCAAGGATTTTTTCATTTTTCCGTGTCCGAGTCGAGTCATTCTTGCCGAGTCCGAGCCAAGTCCGAGTCTGAGTCTGGGAACTTTGAGAAATACTTTCAAGCTGGAAAATGTTTTGTAGACAGTACTGGCCTTGAATTTCAAGTTTGTGTAAATGACATTTATTATGATTAACACACTACAAAAGCAATGCATAGGTGTCAGGCATATAGATTGTATTTTAATAAAGTTTTGAATTTTTCCAGTTATACACCTAATCATTTGATAATCAATGGGTCCATTGAAATAGTAGTTTTCTTAAAATTGCCGGCAACTCTCTTTGGCTGAATCAACTATTGTTTTCATTGAAACAAAGCTTTTCTTGAATTGAAAATTGTGCAGGCTGATTGAGATTCATCAGTTCTTAAGCACACAAATTGCTTGTGTGGCCTATTTTTACTGAATAGTGGGAATTGGACATGTTGATACCAAAGTTTAATTAGTTTTCGGTAAAAAAATGAGTGCTAAAAGAAATTGTCGTCATATCATATGAGCTATTGGTAAGGTGGTGCTATGGTTTCATCCTCAAACTATAGGGTTAAAAGTTAAAACAAATTCAATGACACTTCCTTTCTGTTTTCAATTTTGTGTTTTTGTTTTTTTGACAGGGCCATAAGTGATGGCTAGCCATACTCTGGATGGCCAAGATGTCCCTTAGCCTTTCCTTGTCCTCTGTTGTTGTCCTTTGGGAAAATGATGCCCTGGGGACGTTTTATAAAATTTCTGCAAATTGGGGATGGCTGGGTGATGTTCCCAACTTGTTCTTGCATCCTGAAACATCCCATCTCAGGGATGGACTCTGAAAATTTAGTAGACGCGTGCTTGGGTTACAGAGCAAATATTTGATAGCAAATGAAGTTGTATTGAAGCCAAAGAGTAATTTAGAAGAAGATAGCTAGTAGTCTTTGCGAAGAGATGTGGAGCTACAACACTCTAATTTTACATTTCTATGACAATTTCAATGTTTTTTTTTTGCAAGAAATGAAGTCTAAGATAGAAATGAAATAATTCACCTTGGAGTCTGCAAAGCTGCATTACAAGCATCCAATAAGTTGAGGGGATTTGTCGTAACATGAAATTTGCAAAATACAAAATTTTAGCTTTTAGAAGTGTTTAGGATTTTCTGCATCTTTGTATCTCATTCTTTTGGAAGTCTTTGGAGCACAATTTTTGGGGGTCAAACTTTTCTCACAGTAGCAAAAGTCTTTCTTGCAATAAATTGACAAACCTAAAAAAGATCTTTAAAATTAATTGGGAAAAATGGACTAGGGTTAGAGAAGGATGAGAAAAGTCACCATAGAAATCAGGAAAAAAACTAAAAGAAGCCATTAAATTTTTAGACGTTCCCCCCACCTGAAACTAAAAAAATCATTGAAAATTTTGACTGCAATTTTTTCAGGTTTTATGATGAAAATACTGTAACTGCAAATTTTCCAAGTTTCATGGCAATAAAACTGTGACTGCATTCTTTTCCAGATTTTATTGTAATAAAACCATGATCTCATAGAGTTATTTGGCTATAAAATTTTCTTGGTAATCATCAACACTTTTGTTAGTTGAATGCATGGAATGAATCACTGATTCCAGGATAGTTTTGGAACCGTCTCCACAAAGCAGAAAGGGTACTTCTCCTTCATGGCATCTTGCAATACCTACTTGATTAGATTAGCAAGTAGCTTGTAAAGGTCCCCATCTTGAGCTCCTGTCACCAAAACTTGACTAGGTTCAGGGTTGTGTATTCTAACGATCTCTTATCGACTATTGAACTTGCAGATTTTTCATGCAAGAAATTGAAAGAAGACTCTTAATTAAAGTAGGAAGATATAAGGCATCATCTAGCTTAATAATAGCACCCAAAGGCACGTAGAAAGAGAAAAGGTCCAATCTAGTTATTGGACAATTGGCATCATTGCCCATCTCTATCCATATGCAGTCCTTTTTTTGAACACCTTTTTTATTCAAGATCATGTGTATGGATGCTCAACTGGCCACATGCCAACCTCCACTAGAAATTGTGTTAGTGGATATGCATGACGCCATGGATAAAGCTAGCTCAAGTTGGGATGCTAATTCTTTTGCTCTGGCCGAAGCTTTTGAACCTCTTACGAACTTCTGCTGCTGCTGCCTGGCGTTTTCCCTGAGGACATTGGGATGCATAGTGGCCCTCCTTTGGGCACTTGATACACATTTAATGTGACTTAACTCTTTCTTCCTCGGTCCCAAAAAATAGGATTTTCCTGCATGACTATTTGATCCCTTCTCATGTCCTTTGTAACCACCTTTCCTTGTCTTTCTGCTCAGGGCCAGCTTCTGTTTCTTGTCCACTCTGATTAAAACAGTATCAAGCTGGGTCTCTTCTTGGATTCTCACTTGCACAAGCACCTCAACCAAGGAGGTCCTAGCATGTAAAGAACCCATTTATAGCAGTGGGCCCAACTCATCATACTCCACCTACACCCTGATAGCAGGAGCTGATCAGAAGTTCAGTGATCTTTAAAGGTGATTGACCACTGAGTATATGGCATAGAGCTTTTTATTTAGGAGCATCTTATGAGAAATGTTCATTCTAGTACATGGTGATCTCCTTTCTGTTCTTCAGCAACATCTTGCAAGAAATGCTCAGATTCTGGTATAGAGTGATCACCATAAACCTTCATTGTCTGTTTTGTACAATGTGATGATTCACTGACCTTTGTTTATCTCCACAAAACTCCAAAGGCGAGTAGTAAATGTGATCTGCAATTTTGAGTTTTAAAGTTGGAAACGACCTCTAGGCAGTCTCACTCTTTGAGATTAAGATTAGTTACACCTGCAGCTCTTGGAACATGGTAAAACCAAACAGATCAAAGTGGAATAACTTAGATCAACAGTCTATCACTGGTGCAGATCAACAGTCTATCACTGGTGCAGATCAACAGTCCAATTGTTGGAGCCCATGGGGCATCGCACTCTACAACCTTTCCTAGGTCCAAATATCTTCAACCCTTGAATACTCTACGGCATTAGACACATTGAAATACATGAATCACCTATTTCAGGTTAAAATCAATCTTTGAATCATTGGAAGATCTGGGCATCACACCCAAGGACCTATCGCAAGCCCTTGTGCTTGGAGATGACAATTACTGAAATGAATAAGCCAGCTATCTCAAGTTTTGGAGGATTCTAGGCATTACACCCAAGAATGCTCTCATAGATTCTTGTGCTTCTCACAAGCATGGATCTTCTTCAATCACCGAAACTTTAGTTATCCTACCCAGTGAAACCTCTCACAAGTAGTTGTCCACTCAATATGTGGATCTGGAAGATTTTAGTTGTGCATTCCATATATGGATCTGGAAGATTCAGTTGCCCACACCATATCTACTCTGGTGCTCCACGTGGGCTTCAACCTCAGCACCCTGTCCTTTTGTGCTCCAGTCCCCAGTCAATCACATCACACATATATCATAAAAATTTACTCAGTTATGCATACATACACTTTGACATGAAGATCTGGACACCTAAAGTACTGTTCTGGTAGAAAGTAACCTAAAATCCATTTGCTTTAAATTGTTGAACTGAAGAATTCCAACTGATGCAAAACACTTTAAATGTTCCCATCCTTTGCTCTGCTCAGACTGCACACACAGAGATGGTCTTAGGCAACAGCCAATCTTGAGTAAATTAGAAACAACTACTCTGCCAAAGTGTTGAGACTGGATATTCCATCATTAAGTCCAGTTGAAACAACTCTGCTCTTGCTTAATTTCATTTACGGGTATACATGATGGGACTACTGCACTCAGCTATATTCAATACAAAGTGCTGTGTGAAATTGCCCTAATCAAATGTGCTAGCAAGCAAATGAAGATTATATCAATTGTCACCACTGGCCAAATAGGTGAGTGGGACTCAGAAGGTACAAGCTATTATAAAAGAGAAACAGCAATTGATAATGAGGAATTAAAAAATTTTGTGCCTCAGGAATCAGGGATCTTCTTGGCATTACTCCGAATATCTATCTATATTTTGTTTTTAATTGTAACATTTTGCTGTTTTTGTTTTTGATTATAACATCATTGTCCCGCAAGAAGCTATAGTGAGTTCACTTTGAGTTACAGGGTGTTTGTAGATTGATTAAACTTTGATGAGAATTTGTGGGAAGTATTATTTTCACCTAAAATGCTACGATAATGTATCTGTGTGTTCTTTTCCATCCTTGTTGGATAAATACTTCATCAGGACTTGCTATAATATAATATTTAAGAAATTACTCTTGAAGTTTCATTCATAATAAGAAAGAGATCAACTTTGACTTAAAAATCCATGCTGCTTTTACACAATTTTTTGAAGAAACTTCGCACTTCACATATGCTTGAAGATAATTGACACTGATAAATCAATACACGAGAAACAATGCTAACAGAATCTTAAAATCGATAGAAAGAAATCAATTGCAGATTCACAATTTAACACAATTATTTATTTTGAGAGACCTTTTTGGGAAAAATCCCAGTAAAAACAGCACTCACTGTTTATAACTCAACTGTTAGAATATAATTATGTTTTTTTAGCTTGTGCATGACCCTAATCCATGTGCTATTAGCATTGGCACATCACTATGGAAACTGAAACAATTAAGTGGTATTACATTACAATGGGTATTAAACAAATGGCCAAAAAAGTGCCTTTAAATAGTGTCCCACTAATGGTGGACAAGTGCACAGTCCAAATGGAAATTGTAGAACACACATCCAAGAATGCTATGGCATATGTCTGGCAAATGTAATTTGTTTACGTCATTTTAGGTCAGGTATACAACGATATTTGGCTGTTATCTGTTCCAGCCTGTGGCTGAGACATGAATAATGCAAAAATATTTGTGTTCTAGTCTTTTCAGTACTGAATCTATTCAATATTTATTGTCTACAATTCTCTGTTTGTAGTTTTTGACAAGGATAAATGCTCTTTAGAGTTTGATATTTGACTCATTTTTAAACACCAGCTTACAGGTAATCACTTATTTGTTTAGCGATGTTTTAGATGTTTTGAATTTGTCCTTAAGTTTTTAGTTATGGTTTTGCTGGTATATAATTGAATGGATGAATGACTTTATGCTCAGTTGTGTACAGGTTGAGGGCCAAGGGGAAGAGGTTGTATTTGACCATTTACATGCAACTGCATTTCAGTATAGTCCTTTGGGAAGAACAATTTTAGGACCTGCAAAAAATATCAAGACAATTACAAAATCTCATCTGCAGCAGTACATATCCACTCATTACACAGCTCCTAGAATGGTAAGAGAAATCACACTTTTCAAAATCAAGCTAGCTATGTTTGCATGACTTTTATAGTGGTTTAAGTCTTTGCAGCATCGAGACTTGGGCCCGAGCCTTTCAGCGATTACAATGTTAATTTTGATGGATTTTATAGGTTATTTCTGCAGCCGGTGCTGTGAAACATGAGGAAATTGTGGATCTAGTGAAGAAATTGTTTAGTACTCTACCAACAAGTGGGATAAGTACAAATCAGCTGGTAGAGAAAGAGCCATCCATCTTCACTGGTTCAGAGGTTAGTACGATTTTATTGATTTGAACTTCTTTATATAAGTTTTTCATTTCAATGAGTGCGCTTAGTTGCTAAAAGTCAAATATCCATTCCATGGGTACACGGGGATGTGTGCCTTGAAGCTCTTGCACGTATTCTTGCACCAGGGATGTCTTGCATCCCCAAGCCTTCCCTAAAATTTTCTTAAGTCTCTGGGATGGTTTCGAAAAAGGGGGATTGCTTGGGGACGGCCAGCCATCGCCAAGACACGATGGCAATGAATAAGATGTCCCCAACTGTCCCCTTTTCTCCAGTGCTCAGAAAACAAAAAAAAATGATCCCACCTTCAAAAAAACATTTTAAAACTTTGCTACTTAATTACTAAGTTATTCAGTTTCCAATTTGGGTACCAAGCCATGCTACTTATGTAATACTGTGGAGAAACATAATTATATACTGGATCACTTGCTATTTAGCTGAACCATACTTTGTGATAATAATTTAAAATGTATACCAGACCCTAGATTTTATGTATGACAACATTTACAATGATGATAATAGAAATCCGGAGTACAATTTTAGTGCCAGAAAAGCAATCTAATAAGGCTCTGGATATGCTTACAGTAAGAAATTTTCAGACTAGATTACATTCCATAGTGCTAAAACAAAATGACAAAATAAACAAAATTTGATAGAAATCATAGTAAAGATGAAGCAATCATTTTTTTTAATGGTGAAGATTAAGCAATCATTTCTTTAATAACTCTTACGTGTGAAAAACAAACAAACTAACAAAGTACACGTAGTTTGAAATTTTTATTTATACAGAGAACTTTAAGAGTACTGTGACTATTATATGGTTGGGACATTTATACACATAACAAAATGCAATGCCACTTTTTGGGATATTCCTAAAATATGCTCTAAAAGACTAAAACCACAATTGCAATTAAAAACAAGAAATGTAATAATTTTAAGAGTTTTAAGTTTACCAATTGAAATTCCCTTTATAAGAGAATTCCTGGTCTAGGTCCTACACACAATGTTAGTCACTAGAACTTGACTTTAAATCATAAGCTAAGATAACATCTATTTTGACTAACTATTAGTATGCACCATGATATCATATCAAAATTTGTTTAAAATCTAGTTAGGCAATAGCCACAACAATGTGGATTCCTATGTTAATCTCATTAGTAATTCGTTGAATCGTTTGCAAACCTTAGTCTCAAGGTTTGTTCACCCTTGTACTGCAAGAGCACGGAAGGTGGGTCTCCCTTCCATCCCTCAGTTTACCTCGGAAGCAGACTGTCCTCCTTGATCAAGCCCATGAGCATGGAAGGACAATCTTCCATTCCACCTCTTGGCTCACTAGCATGGAAGGCTGGAGTAACATTCCATCTCGGGGTGGCGTACTTGATAAGAGCATGAAGAGTGGTCTTCCTTCACCCCTCGTGAACTCGGAAGGCTGGCCGTCCTTCCTATTACAATGTGTTTCTCTAAATTCAAAATAGATAATTAAACGAATCCATTATCACATATTTTATAATTATAATAAGAGAAACATTTTGATTATTCACAAACATCATTAATTTCTGCAAATATTACTATGGTATGAACACATATACACGACTATAATTTAACTTTAATCACAGAATTTATCTTTAATTTGTTTGCTTCTATTGGATATTTACTTCTGCTCTTAATTCAGATCTGATTTCTTATTTTCGTATTTGCTTGTTCTAGTTCCATTCAATGCCCCTTCAAATGAGGCTTATTCTCCTTAAATACCCCCTCCTCAACGAATGGATGCCCCTCTCAATTGCCACTGCCACCGCCCCCGCCNCTTATTTTCGTATTTGCTTGTTCTAGTTCCATTCAATGCCCCTTCAAATGAGGCTTATTCTCCTTAAATACCCCCTCCTCAACGAATGGATGCCCCTCTCAATTGCCACTGCCACCGCCACCGCCTCGCCCCCCACCCCCCCTCCTCCTTAATGCTGTTTGTTAAAGATGTTATTGGCAGCTCATTAATAATCCTTGATTAATCCAGTGAGTACTTAAAATAAATGTTTTCCCCTCAATGCTGTTTGTTAAAGATGTTATTGGCAGCTCATTAATAATCCTTGATTAATCCAGCGAGTCCTTAAAATAAATGTTTGTTTTTAAATGTTTCTTAAGTAGCCACTGATATTTCCTTGGTCGGCCCTGCATTTATATAATTGCTGCTACTATTATTATTTTTAATTTCTTCTATTCTGGTCGGCCCTATTTCTCCAGTTGCCTAGGAATTATTTTTTGAGTGCAGATTGCGATCTGTTCTTAGTTTAGCGGGGGCAAGACAAGACACTTATATACATAGGCGGCTATCATATAATTTTTTGAAAATTTCCTATATATATTTTATTCAGTCTCCTTTGCCATCTCTTGGTGTCCCCAAAAATGGCCTCAAAACATCCCATTTCTGTAACGCATCCCTGCATCCCAGAAACTTGGTGGAACATAGATCCATTCTAATTTATTTTTTTGATCTCCTTCAGGTACGTATAATTGATGATGATGTGCCTCTAGCACAATTTGCAGTGGCTTTTAATGGAGCTTCATGGACAGATCCAGATTCAATTGCATTGATGGTTATGCAAACAATGTTGGGGTCTTGGAACAAGAGTGCTGGAGGTGGCAAGCACACAGGGTGGGTTCTTTTTGAAGTCTGAATGCATATTCATGTCAAGCTGTGTGTTAAGAATTATTGCAACTAAGCGGTTAAGGTGATAGTTATGAAAACTTATTTTAGATTGCTTGTTTATTAGTTGATGGTAAACAAATTTTCAGAAATACTTGTTTTTGGAAAAATGCAGGTCAGTTCTTGCCCAGAAGGTTGCAATAAATGACTTGGCTGAGAGTATAATGGCTTTCAACACCAACTATAAAGACACAGGATTATTTGGTGTTTATGCCATAGCGAAGGTACCATATCCATTTTTATGCATATGCAAAGTTCAGTATTTCTTTTTTGGCATATCATATTATATAATAATAAAGTTCACTATCTCCCTTTTTTGGTTTACCTGTTATATAGAATTCTGATCACGGGGTTAAAAATAGATTGATGGAAGAGAATCGGTAATAAATGCAAACTAGAATCCTTTTTGCAAGGAGGGCTGTGCTTCAGTCTTATATAAGCCTCTAATATTCAGAACTTAGCTTTTGCAAGCCATTTAAAGGTGTGGAGTTGGACCTTTTGTTGTTTCATTTAGACTTTAATCTTAATTACAAATTCCAGAATTTGACCTAGATATTCCTATCTAAGGTCATTTCAGAATTGCAAGCCATTTCAAGGCATGTAATTTGTTTCCCTGCGGGCTCTTGTAATTGAACGATATCTGGATATGATATTGGCTATTGAGTTGTAGTGGTTCTCTTATCGATCCTTTTTACTATGTAATTCAAAGGTACTCCAACTTTCTTTGCAGATAACTTGTCCCTTAAGAATCCAGACAGAAATATTATTTAACATATCACAATAATAAGGGAAATTCCAAGTTTATGTCTAAGTTTCTTCAAGATAGTAGTCTAAATTTGTAACTCAACTTTTGGTGTTTGGTAGATATTATTATTTAACCCATGCATTCACATCAATATGCAAAGGCTTGTCATGTTAAAATGGTGGATTATATGTATATATATTTAAAATAAGTGCCTGGTAAACTTTTTTTTACATGATCAGTGATGCTGACACGACACACCCTCCTCCGGCTCCACGTGAAACACCTTTGATCTGGATCTATGAACCGGTAAGGTCACAAACATGGGACTTCATCACCAATTATCAAAGCTGAGACTCAAATCTGCAATCACATTGGATCAGCAAAGGCACAAAGCTGCAATTGCAATGGCCCAGCGGTTTGAACATTGGTGGCCACAACACCACCACCACCACATAACCAACACATTGTGGGAAGAACCCTCAAATGCTGGACTTTATTACCAGAGAGATATGTCTATTTTTAACTATATGGTAGTATAGATGTGTGTATGTTTGAATTGGTGACCTATGTTACATGGGGACGCATCCCCCTATTTTTGGCTCTCTAGGATACGTGTCCACTGCCGTCCCTGTCCCTGAAACACCATGGAACATTTTAAAAAGTCAATGTTTTTCTTAAGACAGCAAAGTAGACACAAATCCAAGTGGGCTTTGACATTAACTAATAATTCTAAGCTGGCACTAAGTTGAATCTATGTTTCATACATGCATCAAAGTGTTGGAATTGCAGGCTTATTTTGTGTTTCAGACAAGACATTTTCTGATTTCACCGTAAATGTTGTCATTAAAAGTTATATAAAACATAAAAAAACATATAATATATTTTGAAAAACTCATATATATATATATATATATATATATGTATTTATTTATTTAAAAATTTGTATACCGCCGTCCCCTATTTTTGGCCCTCTGGGAAACGTCCCGGAAACACGTCCCGTCCACTGTTCCCACCACCGCCCCCGTCCACCGTTCCCGTTCCCGTCCCTGTCCCTGTCCCTGTCCCAGTCCCAAAAATGCTGTGGAACATAGTTGGCAACCCTTATTTAGAAATTGAAATATCCAAAGAGTGAGCTACTTGGAATTCCTCATATATTTCCAGAGGCATAAGTTTGGTACAAGTCTGAATGAAATCTTGGTTTCACTTGTGAGTGGGTTATCATTGTAAGTTTTAGTTTGAAAATTTCAGAGATCTGTTTTACATTTTCTTCAGTCAAATATAAGGCTGCTGTCAATACATGTTATGAGGCGGTTACGAGGGGATGTGGATGCAGAAGGTATTGGTAGATTTTCAAATGACCAAACATAAACCACCTCATTTTTATCTGATAATCACTGTGTGATTGAGGAAGTGAAGAATCCTGTTATCATGCTAGACCGAAGAATATTGAAGTTAAATAATGGTTATTGTTACAGGTTACATACTTTAGTTAGTCAATAATGAAGATGTTTGTCTTAATTATTGTCCTACACAAGACCAGTTTGCTGAAATAATGAATTAACCACTTGGTTGAGATAAATTGGGATTGAATTTGGTTTAGTCATTGATGTGAACTGCAAGATAAGGTAACATTAGAAACATTAGGCAACATAGTCATTTGTGTTGGCTTAATTATATGGAAGTTGCTATGCCTAGATCAAAAGCTTGTTGGTATTTTGTTTCATTGTTTTTTGTTTGCATTATCAGGCTGCCAGCACATGTATAGTGGCATAATATAGTGTTTTTGATTTAGGTAAAAACAGGTTTTGAAGGGACCCGAAACCCGAAACATTATAGTGGCATAATATAATGTTACTTACTGTATGTGCTCCAATTTTCAGTAAGATCAGCATTGTAGCATATGCAATTTAATAATAATATCAAAATTTTTCTTTTGCTAAAATTTATGAGATATTTTTTCAATACACTGAGAGGTAACTGTTTATTTTCCAGCATTGTTTTGTTGCTCGTGTTTAAATGTTATATTTATAATGCGACAAGAGGGTTAGAGTTAAGATACTAGTTATATCCATCTTGTTTTCATTTTTAGAGTATGTATATGCATATAGGCTAGATTTAAGAAAAAATATTTAAGTCACCTGCAATTGTGACATTAATTGGTGGATGAAACCTTATTATTAGAGGATGAGACTCCCATACTCACATCTTCACCATCAGGTTCAGTAAAGTTGCACTACACTCTTTGAGTGGTTATATATACATGGCGATACACCTACTTGTACTAGAAAGCTTCATATTCCTTTTTTATATTGATAATTTTTCTGTTCTTATTACTCCTATCCTAAGGGTAACATTATAAATTGGAAAAAGTTTGATATATGTATGTGCGGCATGTTTTCAATGTATATGACTTGGATACTGGATTGTATTTCAAGCCATTAAACTTGAGCAGTGTGGGGCCTACTGTTATATCTTTGTTTAACAACTCATCAAGGGGTGTGTCTTTTATCATCTTTTATCATATGTACAGGAGAAAATATAATCTCACATTTATTATAGAGTTGTGATGTCTTAACTATTTTGTATTGAAGCTGCTATATATGAGTAAACCTATGGATTTTTAATGGTATTTGTTCAAACTTATCGTTAGCTTTTCATATTTGCAGCCAGATGGGTTGGATGATTTATCGCATGTTATAATGCACGAGATCTGCAAACTGATATATCGAGTTACAGAAGATGATGTTACTCGGGCGTGCAATCAGGTACCTCTTTTGGTGGCTTAGTTTAATTTGTCAGGATGTATTGAGATGTTTGCATATTATGATGCTTGATATCCAAGCAAGTTTTTTATTTGATAGAGTGGTTTTTTTGCTTTATGCAATTTTACGTGTAGATATTGATACATCAAAGCTAGTATTAATCATTTTCTGGATTTGTTTAAAGGGTTTATATCGATTGTTATGTGTGTATTTGAAATGCATCTTTACTCTTTTGTCAATTCCAAGTGTTAGCTAATCGTAAGATAACTTATTTTTATCTGCAGTTGAAATCATCACTACAGCTTCACATTGATGGCACCAGTCCTGTAGCAGAAGATATTGGTCGGCAGGTAAACCTATCATTGTAGTTGCTACTTGAAGTAGAGTTTTAAGACCTAAATTATATCCATAGCTTATCTACTGAGTGGTATCTTAATCTGTAACTTAAATTGATATTTTTTTTTAATAATTTGTCTTTATAATTGTTTTGTTTCCTGTTGCAGCTGCTGACATATGGCAGGAGGATCCCAGCTGCAGAACTGTTTGCTAGAATAGATGCAGTTGATGTGGCTACAGTGAATCGAGTAGCAAACCGATTCATCTTTGACAGGGTATGTTTACTGGAAGCATATATTTTGGCTTGGTAGAGTAAAATATACAGAGTTCGTTCTGTAGGAATGGAACATTTCTACAGAATAATTAAAAAAATAAAAATCATTTTGGGCATTAATTGTGTTGTTCCTGTAGGATGTGGCCATTGCAGCGATGGGACCCATTCAGAGCCTTCCTGACTATAACTGGTTCCGCCGTCGCACATATTGGCTACGTTACTAGATGAAACATTTGTTTTTCCTGAAACAAGGAAAGCTTTGATCTGGAAGCTGCCTACAATTGTTTTTTGAATAATGAGTAGAACTTCGAATATTTAATGAGATGGTCGTCTTATAATTGGAGCTTTGTAGGCTGACAGTTCATTTCCTCTTTATTTTTTTCATTGATTAGTCAACTAAATTGCAATGCCATTCATCTTGGCATTTCTTTAAAGAATTATTGTCTTCAACATGACAATATTTCATTCATGTTTTAGATCATTGCCGGTGAATGTAATATTTTTCAGAAGGAATAAAATTATCACCACATAGTAATTACTAGTGAGGATGGTATGCACATACATTCAACCTTCCACTCTTGGAAGACTGGGTCTGATGATTTTGTCTTTGCAGCTCTGATTTGATTGTTTATTTTTATGCTGTAATATGTCTGGAGGTTGCTGAAAATTATAAGTGACGAAGTAGTTCTCCCACGAATCCGATTCATTTTATTTCGTGATAAAATTGTCCAATTTGCCTCCCTCGCATTTTTCATTATGTTAATATTTCATATGCTTCTTATTAGTTCGTTTTGAAACTGGACATATGCAGATTAATATCTTGAATACAAACTGTTCTCATTATTATGTATGCTACTTCAATGTTCATAAACAGTCTTGGAACTATGATAATTTGTTGGTATGAGTTCTCCACAGTCCATGAAGTAAAAGTGTGCAATAGTTGAAATTTGAAACTATAAGCTTGCCCACATTTAGTAATAAGAGTTACTCATGGTTTCATTAGAACATCATTTAAGAATATATCTGAACTAGTACACAAGGTAAACAATCATCGAAGAGTATCAAAAGAACTTTTGATAATATTGGAGGGAGGATGTAAACTTTTTAACTTGGTAAACAATTATTTCCTGAAAGAGACACATTTTGACCAAATTTAAGACAATGATTGACTGACCTGACACTGCTGTTTAAACAGGTTGTGTAAATGTTGTTTCTGCTGAAGCTTTTCTTTGTTCTCTTCAACCTACAAATAACTGAGTAAGCTTTAAGCTATCAAGCATGCAAATGATTATTCCCTCGAGCTCTTTCTATATATATTCCCACCATAAACCTTGGAGATCTTAGAAAAAATTATGTACTTGCGTTGCTGCTGTTTTATTTTTTCAATTGTAGGCAAAAGTTTGCTTTCCAGTAACTCGTCCTCGTGAGATTTGAAAACCTTGTGCTGCCAATATTCTTTCTCCAAAATCTGACCAACTAATTGTCCATGTATATCGCCTTCATTAATTGTTTTGGTAGTGCTTTTGCCAGACTTTTTCATGTACACAGCTGTAGCAATGCATCTGCCCCGCCACACCCATCAAATAGGAAGTGGATGATACAGAATCACTTTTGATGTGCAAGTTCTGTTATTATAGCGTTGACTATATGCTCCCCATACTATCTAAGTGGGCAAGCACATGCTGAAAATTAAATAGAACATAAAGTCAAAGAAAAGGGGACAATTGCAACATTGAAGGTAAAAAGTCACTGGATAATCCATGTTGAATACATTTCGAAGTAATATGTAGTTGGTTGATTTTATGACGAAAGTGGTCTTTCTACAAATGTAAATATTTGTTTGTTTGATCTTCCCCTCTTATAACTGCAAGACCAAAAAAATTTCCTTCCTACAAACCTTTTTTAAAAAATGACTTAAAAAACGTTATTCCATACACATGTTGTTAAGTGGTAACTTTAGTCCATCTCATACCTATAGAAAATGCGAGGAACTGTGTACAAAGATATTGAAAATTAAGACTACAATCGGTATTCTTTAGATTGTAAAGGTATATCCAACTTTCAGTTTGTCAAGGATGTTACAACTAGCGGTTGCCGTTGCACCAAAAGATCAACTTGTTAATGCCCGATACAACCACTAGATATATAGAAGACACATGAGGCAGTTAAGCCATGTCACGAACTACCGTTGCACTGAACAATCAAGGAGACCAAGGGCACAATTAGTCTTGCTCAACATTGTAACAATCCCCCCCCCCCTAGCGCAAGTGCGGGGTTCGAACTTGTGACCAAGCTCTGATACCATTTGTTACAACTAGCGGTTGCTGTAGCACCAAAAGATCGACCTGTTAATGCCCAATACAATTACTAGACATATAGAAGACACATGAGGCGGTTAAACCATGTCATGAACTATCGTTGCACTAAACAACCAAGGAGACCAAGGGCATAATCAATCTTGCTCACCATTGTAACAAAGGAGGTGTTCCATTTTTTAATATTTTTATTTTATTATTAATGTATATTTTATTGTCACTCTCATTTTAGTGTAAGAATTTTTAATTATCTTTACCTGTCATGAAAGTTGTTAAATGCAATTATGAACCTAGCTGAGTCTCCTTTGTTGGGGAGCCTAAGGATAGTATCGCCTGGACAGTTGTCTGATGGCGTAGGAAGAACGGCTCCTCGAACTCTCGCTGATCTTCTCTTGTGGTGTGAGTTTGGCCCCTCCTTTTGCGTTAAAGCCTTGGTGCTTCGTGTTCTGTCCTGGTTTTGTGCTAATTGATGGTTTGAATTTTCACCTTCAAGCCTCGATTTTGTAAAGGTCAGCCCCCTTGTTAGACTCCTTATTTAATCAAAAACTATTAATATTTTTGTTTTATTATTTAGATATATATTTTATTATCACATGTAATTTTCATTTAAGAATTTGTAATTATCCTATATTTGTCATAAGATAGATAAGAGTTGGTTGGAATAGAAAGTAAGAAGGGAGATAATTGTGGATTTGGATAAGGAAAAGAATATCTGTTAGTTTGTATGTTATGTTACCGAAAAGACAAATAGGTTCACAAGTGGAATGTTTTCCTTGAAAAGGTCTTAATTTAAGCAATAAGATTTGTATGGAGATTTTGGTTCTGCCATTAGTGCATGATTGTATCTCTTGATTTTAGTAATCATTGGTGGTTTCTAGTTTTGGGTTTTGCTTAGATATATTGATTCACAGTTTGGAGAAGCATCTCAGGTCATGTAGCTAATATTTTTCCGGATCTGTATGGTACTTCTCTTGTGAGTGCTCGAGCGTTATATTGGTGTGAATTTTTGAGATTGGATATTTCCTAGTACTATACCACTGGGTAATGCTTTTGCATTTATTTTTTCATTTGCTAAACTGGCAAGTCTTTGTATTTGATAAGAGTGAAATGTCTCTCCATTTGATTAGTGTGAGAAGTTCTTCCGCTATCATTTCTTTCATGATTACCTAAAACCAAGGCAAATGATTAACGTGTTCTACATTGATCTTAGTCGTTTGTCCAAGAGAGGGCAAGTCTGTTACGCACGCAAATGATTAACGTTGTGGGCACTCCTTTTTTTCGGAGTTTGTTAAGCGGCGACAAAATTATGTTCTATGCAAATTTATCCACGGGAAGAGATATAAGCTCATATATTATAACACTGCATATATAACAATGAAAAATGAAAATAGATAAGGAGCCAGTTATCTTGATATTACCTATTTATTTCAACTTAGAGTGTACATCGATTTCTTGAAGTTGTTTGCTGGAAATCGCCTGTTAATTTCAACTGAACATTTATTGATAAGCAGAGTTATCTTCTATTCAAGTCAAATTGCGATATTGTTATCAGGATTCAACTTCATAGTTTTTTGAGTCAAATTTATTGATTCATGTTTTATGAGTAGCCATCAACCCATCTCTCATGAGAATAAATGGAACACTTAGCACTCATTGCATCTAGGTGATGTTCACATAATCGGTGAAGCACAGCACCTGAACTTTTGGGAAGGTCACCCATCACACTACTATTCCAGATTGAACTCGCTTAACTATAAAATTTACTGCTTCAATAAACTGCACATTGCACAAGTCCAAAACCTTTATTACGTGGTAACATGCTTAAAGCATACTTCCTATTTGAACCCTGGATGCGAAGTAGATTGAGGTGGCAAATGAACGCAAAAGCACATATGCGACAGTGCAAACGGGCTTGCAGATTAGGTGGGAAATTTAATTGCCATTTCTCAAAATTGTATACTCTTTTTATGGTTTCGCACAATACTTTCAGTAAACTGTAAGTAATTGCTATTTCTAAAATATATGTGCTTTACATCCGACGGCTAAAAAGTACTAAAACACAATAATTAACAACGATTAATCTTCTGTAATTCCTTTGGGCTATGCATTTCCGTAGACATTCGTTCTGTTATGAGATGATGCAGAGACTTCCAACACATGCTGCTTATGCTGCCATACCTTGACTTTACTGCAATGAAACACAGATCATTTGTTTATCCCCTATACACGTGTGCGGTCATCCAAATTTAATCCTCATATGTTTGCGAGAAATTACCTATGCATGACGTTAGACAATAATCATTTAAAAATAAGGTGAAAATCGAGATGTGTTCTTTGATATTCCATCATCTATCAGGATAACTTCTCCTCGCAAGAGGAACGGACAATCATATATATATGATCAAAAGTTGTGGCTGTCTCGGTTGCAAATGAAAAATCAGTAAATTTACATTATTTTGGGAGGAATCTAAAATATTGGCAAATTAAAAAAAAAATAAAATCTTAAAGTTGTTAAGAAAATAAATTCCTTTGGCGACTTCGAGTCTACTTAGTCACACTGTCTTGAAAGGTGATCAGAGTTGCAAGTTGAATTAAGGTTAAGGTCAATTTCATGCACTCGCGTTATTGCGAAGAGAAATGTGAGTTAAGTCAAAAGATCTGAGGTTTAGCGATAGCCGTCGATCTGAAGTGTAATCCTGCGGTGGTCGCGAAGTCTCAATGAAAGCTCTTGAGTTAAGAAATGTATCAGTGACTTCGAGTTTACTCAGTCGCGGTGTCTCGCAAAGAAACCAAGGTCAAGAAGGTGGTTAAAGTCCTTTAGTCGCGTGATCTCTTTTAAAATCCATGGTTGAGTTAAAGATAAAGAGATTAAGCGACTGTCTTCAGATGAGAGATAGAACCTGTGGCCAACATGAAGTCGTGATAAAAAGTTGCAGATAGATGAAAGATAAAGAGATATTGCGACCGCCATCCGATTTAAAAAAGATCTAGTGGTTGGCGTTAAATCGTGAAAGAAACCATGAGTTAGTAAAATCTTAAAGTGACAACGAGATTCAATGGGTTGTGATGTCGCGATAAGAACTATGGTTTAAAATAAGTTCAGTAAAGTTTAAGTGTTTGCAGCGAGAAGATCTGAGTCGTGAAAAAGAGAAGATCCCGTGGATAGCGTGTAGTCGCTTGAGAATGTCAAAAAGTCAGAGAAGCTCCAGAGATTCAGCGATGATAATCCAGACTGAGACACGTGGCTAACCTTTTAAAGACTTGAGTTAGTCAGGAAGTTTCAAAGCAAACCTGAGGTAAAGAATATCCTTCCGCGACATGGAGACTGCTTAAGTCGTGAAATCGCGAGGTAAACTGCAGTCAAGTGAAAAGAAAACGAGATTACCCGTGAGCCGTTAGATTAAAAGGTAGATCTACGGTAGTCGCGAAGTCTCAGATGAGAAAGTAAAAGTACATAAAGTAAACGAGATTACACGCGGGCCGTCCGATTAAAAGATGATCGTGTGACAGTCGCGTAATCTCGATAGAAACTCAGGGTAAATGAAATCTTAAAGAGACAAAGAGATTGCAGAGTCGCGTAGTCTCTAAGAGAAACCCAAGTTTCAAGATTAGTTATTAAAGCCCTAGTCGCAAAGTGTCGAAGAGAATAAGAGTTAAGTGATTTCATAGAGCGATTAAGAGGTATCCGTTGATCTGAAAGATGATTGTGTGGTGGTCGTTAAGTCTCAATAGATAACTATAGTTGAGGATAACTCTTCACGACAACGAGATCACACAGTCGCGCAGTCACTGAAAGCAAACTAGAGTAGGGTCAAGGTAGTGTATGAGGTTTTATCCGCGCCATGTTAACAGTTGACAACCAATAACAATGACGAATTTATGACAATGTGTTTTAAAAGATTGCTGAGCTGTTCTCGAAGAGCCAATAGAATAAAATCTGGATGTCTTTTCGAATATAATAAGATTTTTATATGAAAAGTAATCATTTGAAATTGATCATCTTTCAGTTTGAAATGCCACGGCTAGGAGCTAGAATTGATTTTACAGCACGCAGAAGTAAAGACAGAAAGGGCTGAATTGCGAATTCATGAAAGAGATTGGTGCATTAATATGCATTATTGTTATTCATTCTATCTTACCAGTTTCCAAGAATCCAGAGCTCAGAATTTGCATGAGTAATTAGCATTTTCAGTAAGAACAAAGTTATCAAGGCTTATAGAGTGAATAGAGAAGTTTTTCATTCAGAATCCAGAGTGTGATTATCAGTATTGAAGATTTGAAGTGATTCACAGTTAAAAGTGAGGGTTTTGAGAAGATTTGTTTCAATATCGTTAAAAAGAGAAGCTGATCAATGACAATTCACACCTGACAACATGAGCAGAGCAGTGAGTGTCGCTTCTACCAGCAGGAAGAGCGGTGATGATGACGACCTCAAAGGGAAGAGAAACTATTCAAAAGAATTCATCCAATTGCTCTCGGGCTCCAATCAAGGCAAAAAGGTAAATGATGAATACTTAGGAGATAATTATGCATATATTAGAGATGCCAAGACACCAGACTGTTCTGGTTATCATTTATTTAGTTATTTCCATAAAAATAGTGATGGCCCTATGCCCATATCAAACCCCTGGACCAGTGGATTAGCTAAGTTAGCTGTCCCTGATGTATTCATTGATGTGGACTTGATCTTAGAGTTGGCCAGTAGGTTTGATACTATCTCAAAGAATATCAAGAAGGATGATGACACTGTTTTAGTGACCTTGTATCGAGCTTCGTTCATGAAAGCTTTTGATATCTATAACCCCTGTTCTAAACAAATAAAATTGAATGCCCTAACTGCCAAATATACTAGAGAAGTTGGTATTGTATCCAAGTTGATTCATGGCCACACACCAAGGGGAACTAGAAACTACATTGCCCCTATTCCAAGTGATCCATCACCATATTTTTACAATGACCTAGCTTTTTACATGAAATACATATCCTATGCCCTATGCAAAGTCTTAGGTGTAGACAGTGGAAGAGAAATGGTATCATTAGACATGCTGATGATAATTTTAGAATTATAGAGCCCTTATGTAAGTACTGATTATGACTACATCCAGTTTGTAATCGACAAGATGCATCAAGGATTCGTTGATATTCAGAACAAGGTAGGAAGCCCTAAGTTCCTACAGTACTCATTGCTTATGCATCTCATCATGTTTTACAACTTTAATATTATGGACCAATCTAATTTACAACTTAGAAGATTCTATCATGGACAAAGTAACCTTGTGCAATTATGGTTAAGGGTATGGAATTATACCTCTAGGGAGCACGAGTTTTGTGCATTTGAGAATTGGGTAGTTTACCCATTGTTGAGCTATTTGGGAGTAGATATGACCATACTTCCAGTGAAGGTGTTGCAATTATTGAGACCTTGTCAATTTGTTGACAAATGGAATGGAGATCATAACTGGGGTGACTTCTATTGTCACCAAAATTTCACACTAATCAGAGTATATGGCTGTTAACAGCCACCACATATCTTGCCTTATAGAGTACCACCTAGAATTGCAATAATGGAATTTTTGTGGCAACTTATTTTAACAGATAGAGATCACTTAGCCTCACATAGAAAATGGACCTTCACACCAAGGCAATTCATTGCCTCAGATTTTACAATTAGAAAGAGGGCCTATGACCCTACGAATGGATGTTTGAGGCACTACAGGATGAATGCTGCCCTGTATAGGTATATTGACACAGAGGGATTTATTGAAAGTGCCAAGAAACTCTTAATACCTACCATTCCTATTACCAAGAGGCATCAACCCTGTGAAGAAGAGGATTTGATCAGGAACATCCTTGAAGAGGATGTAATTGCAAGGAGATTAACAAAGTATCATAATTTGATGGACTTGGAGCAACAATTGAAGAGGAAAGGGATCCCATTTGGTGGATATTTCCCAGGTATGCCCTATTTGCAGAGATTAGAGAAGATGATTGAATCACATAGCTTACTCAGTAATCAAATTGAAGATCAGATTGATGATAAGGACATAGGTCCCAACAAACAATCATCATCAGAATACAATAGTAGCTACTCAATACATATCCCACTACCCCAGGATCACCCACCTCATAATGAGGAAAATATTATTGATTTGACATAAGCACATGAGGCTAAGGTGTATGTAGATCCTCCAAAAAAGAAACAAAGAGTAGAAGCAGGGGAGCCCTCTGTTGCTAAAACACATAAGAAGAAAAATGATAGAATTGGTGCCCTATTCACAGGGACTAGTGCTTATGATCATCAACTGAGGAAATTGATAAGAGAGGGAAAGAAAAAGAGGGAGGACACTGATGACAATGTAGAGATGCCCCTCATTTTGTGTCAATATTAAAGGGAACTACAACAAGAGGAGTTCCTAAAAGATGATGCGTTCATTAAGACTAAGGAGTTCAAGGACTTCCTTATATGGGCTAAGCAAGAGCAAGTTGTAGCACAATTGAAATCACAAGGAGGAGAGGCTATTACAAGTGAAGCATTACAAGCCCTTAAAGCATATGATCTAGAGTATGAGAGTTTGACTCCTAATGAATCCAGGCAACTTGTGAAGTCCAGTGGGATGCTCGTAGTAGAAGAATGGAACTTGGCTTTGACCTTTATAATAGATCAGATTAGAAGGCAGTCTGATGTCAAGATTTTTACAGAGACACAAATAGGAGAGATGATAAAAGGGTGTGGCTATGATTCTAAATCTCAAGCCCTTGCAATGTGGTCTCTTGCTCCTAAGAATCAAAAGCCATCACTAATTAATGTTCAGGAGAAGATGGAGGGAGACAAGATAATATGGTCTGTACATAATATAGGAGACCTTCAAATTTCTCAGGCATTGACCCATTTTTCTCACCTAAATGAGGCAAAGGCAGAATAGATGTCTAAAAGATATCAAAAATTATTTGATGAAACAAGCCTAATTGCCAAGGATAGAGAATTAGGTCTGATGAAGATCAGTGCAATGGAAAATATAATTGTAGACCTAACTCAGAAATTACAAGAGATGCCTGAGGTTGCCCCTGCTGCACCTAAAGAAGAAACAAATGCTGAGATCAAGATTGAAGATACAGGGTATGCTGCATTAGAAATGGAGAAAGTGATTAAAGAGCATAATGATGTTGTTTTGGGAGCCTTAACACATATTTTGCAACACAAGATAAATATATTAAAAGATAAAGTGGATATAGTTTATGGTGCTTATGGTAAATCGCCAAGCCTACAAATTGAAGTGAATAATTTTGTATCAAATTTGAATCCTTACTATGCAACATGGTCATTTAGAACTGGGTTATTTGAGAGGTTAGCATCATTGCAATCATTGAGATTAGATTTTCTAGAGATTGTAACCCAGGTTGGAGAAGAGATAGAACATATTGGGGTGACCTTGTCCTTTTTCAAAGGTAAGGCAAACCAAATTGAGGCCATAATTAATATGTTTGGGCATGACTACAATAGATTTGTTCCATCAATCAGGTCAAAGGATAAGCAAATCAAGCCACTAGGAGTATGGATCACATAATTTGATACCTTATTACCTAATAAAGAGGTATATGTTTCTGACACTGGCGAATTGGATATGGAAAGATATAATAAGATCTTCGATGAGGCCTTTAAGGTAGAAACAAATTTCAACAAATTTATAATAGATGTGAAGAGCATTACAGATGCTAGGTGGGAAAGGCAGAAGACACAACTGGAGAACATTCAGAGCTTTGATTGGCCAATAGAAGATGATGTCACAACATGAGATGTCCTTACAAAGTCCAAAAAGAAAAAGCCTGCCACTGTCGACCTTGACATTATTGATGAAGAGTAGGACACTTGGCACCTGCTCTTTGAGCACAGGGAGGTTAGTCATCTTGAAGACTAGTGTAAATTAGCCTCTAATGGTGGTCACTAGGTCTCGCTACAAATATTGGAGGCTATCTTGAAGCCATACAGACAAAGGTGCCAGTAATCACAAGAAGACAAGATCAAATTAGATTTCATTCTTCATTTTTGGCCATCCACCGCTTGGTCTCTTCTTGTCTTTTGTCCTTTTCTATGTATTTAGGGCTAGGTCTTAAACCATCCGAAGCTTGTTGCATCCTTACTTCTTAAGGTTTCCAAGATGGTTTTAGGACTTGTAACATATGAAATAGGGGGTTTTATTGTTTAGGTTACTAAAATGTAAGATATGATTATGATAAGGTATAAAAATGATTGATTTGATTTATAGATTGATTGTGAACTGATTATCTTGAAATGTAAAGTGTTGATGTGTAAATTGTTCTTTAAGTTGCCTAGAATGTATTGAATTCTTTTAACTTTTATTGAATTGAATTGATTGTGTATTGCAATTGTGATTAGGGAGAAGATAAGATGTTCCTCTTTTATTCCCAAATGCACAAATGGGAGATCCAAATTGATCAACCCCAAAGAAGGGTTAATGCACAAATGAATCAACTATTTGGAAGGGAGAATAACAAAGGAGATACCTTAAATTTTGTTAATTATATGCATAGAAATGATATATGACAATAATTGAAGAAGTAGGAGAAATGCACTAACCTTGAAATATTGCAGATCAAAGAATGCTATTTTCTGAGGTCCGTATTGAGTTTCTGGAAAAACTGATAGTTGATACTGAACCGAAACGCAGAGACGAACAAAACCCAGAAATAATTTTCCGTTCCGATGTCGTCTTATGAAAAAGGCCGACCTTGACCCACAAATGTCAACCCTGACCTGCACAGATCCGAAAGTGACTATGTTCGTGGATCTCGAAAGTTTGCCGAAAAGGGTATCCAGATCTGGTCTCCAATCAACTATTCTGTGCCTGTACCTGCAAGAAAAAGGAGATTGTTTGTTGGGGGGAGGAGTTTGCCTTGGTCAAATCCCGGTTTTGGAATTAACCTTAAATATATGTAATTGAAATTGCAGAAATAGACAAAGTAAATCCGTAAATTCACCTTGCTTGAAAAAGTCCTTGTGGCGGATTCGAATCCTTGAATCCACAAGTAGGCTTCAAATGTAGAATGTAGAAAGGTAGGATGTCTTCAATCTCTTGCTTGCATATCTCCAACACCAAGTCTTGAATGGGTTCTTGAATTTGGAATAGGATTGGAAGAAGGAGGATGGAGAGATCACCAAAAGGGCACCTTGTAGCTTCAATCCTCCAATGGCCTCCAATGGATCTCCTTCATGAAAATGGATACTTGAATGGATGAATGCTTGCTTGAAATCTTGCTTGATTGCTTGCTTGAACAATGCTTGGTCTCAATTAGGAATGTTTGATGCTTGATTAGAAGACTTCATTCGCTTGATCATGGTTAGAGAAAATGAGAGAGAAAGCTTCCCTTTTATATGAAATTAGGGCACAATCTTCCAAGGAGGCCTACATAGGAGGATTAAATTCCCATTAAAGCTTTTACCCCTAGGAGAGGACCTATATTAAATGTAATTTAGGAATCAACGCTTCGGAACCCGAAACAGTCGACTCGAAAGCGGGAAATACTTTTTGCAAAGGCCGACCTTCTGAAACTGCAAGTCCCTGGGATCTAAATCCTGGGTCAAGGTCGAGGTCGACCCTGGCCTAGGTCAGGGTCGAGGTCAACATAGACCTAAAATGTTGACCTTGACCCTGAAGCCCAGAATCACCAATCTGCAGTCTAGAATGCAGAAATCAGGCCAAATAGGAGTGGAAAGATGAACAGAACAGGGAGGAAGCCATGTCAAGATCAGGAACCCATTCAAGGTGCTTTCCATGACCCCAAACCACTTACTCGGAAGGATAAACATGTCTACAATGGAAGTGATTCCATTTTTTGACTATACATTTAGCCCCCACTTTAGCAAGAGTATGAGCTCAACACAAACTCTTGGTAAAGGAGAATATACAGAAAAAACAATCTTATCGGAACCAAAAGGGATAAAGAAACCCTCAAGCCCCCAAGGGACTTAAGTCTTTATCAACCCTAAGATCATGATAAGAGAGACATCATCTAGTTAAGTAGAGACAGAGAGGGTGTGATTATCTCGCCCAATGAGAACTTATGTCTCATTGTGAACCACACAAAAAGTGTAACTGGAAAGATGGAATTGAACTGTCTAGTGAATGTGGCTACTCGCTAGTCAACCCATCAGGGAGATCCGTTCTTAAAGGGATAAAATTATTGTAAATTGAAAATTGGCGGGATCAAGAGATGCGTGTAAATTTAAACTAGAGGGATCAAGAGATCTTAAAAAATAAAAATGTGTGACCATGCTTTAAGGATTAGTTTCTTTTAATCCATAAAGGGAAAAGTTTGTATATCTTGAAAACTATTTTGAATGCGCGTGTGTGCGAAAAAGTGAGTAGAGTGTATGCCCCCACATTAAAGTCATTGCTAACACTTTAACATGAGCAATGGTTTTAACGGAAACATCAGCAACTCTACGGATTACGTTTCCACTGCGAGATGCCCCCAAAGGAAGACAAATCAAGGGAAATAAAACATAAACATACAAAAGAACACAAAAGGGATCTCCCTAATGTGGGGTCAGTATGATCATAAGATAACATGTACATAGAAAATATAATATTATTGCAAATGAATTGACATCATTCCCCAAAGAAAGTAGAACTACAATCACAAAGGAGGAAAGAAACTTAAG
>MU223805.1:1778793-1810913 GCA_018584345.1 Thuja plicata | reverse complement strand
AACCTTGGATGTAGAGTTAATTTGAAAAGCGTGAATCAAGAATAGAGTTAGAAACTAGTATAAATAGATGTTCCATCATTTGTAATAAGAGAGACTTGTAATCATTTGAAAAATGATAGTAGCCATGCAGAACATCTAAACAAAAGAAGATAATTCATGCAAAGTTCAGAAACATATCACAACATTTATCAAGAACACATGAAGGCTACCGACGAGCAAAGACAAGGTATTACTCAATCACTCAAGGTGATTACATACATACATTGTAAGCTATACAAGATCTGTTATTGACAATTAGAGATTGCATTCACTATCAGATCAACATTTATATTGTAGTTGCATTCTAACAAGTGCATCACAACATAAATCCTTTTGTAGAAGGTGGACTTAACAGTTCTTTGATAAATCTCTTAACAGAGTGCACACCTAACGGTGTTGCTAAAGCTTCAAACAAAGTAGATCCTAAAAATTCTCCACTCTAATACTCCTAACAGGGTAGATCATCAGAATTGATCAATTTTAAGCCTTTACCAGCTCCCTTCTTATCTGCAGATAGTGAAGTTTCTTGGGTAGACATCCCCACCGCAGTTTTTACTTCCTAACAAGAGTTTTCTGCAATATCGTATCATGTGTTATGTGTTATTTGTTTTGATGAATGTTTCTTGAATGTTTATACATGTAAAGAACTTATATTATGATTGCACATACATAAGCAAAGATGAACAGATAGATAGGTATATACAAATCTGATGCCACAAAGGTTAATGGGCCAAACACATAAAAAGTTTTAGAGGTACTGATTCACCCCTCCCCTCTCAGTACATCATTCCAATAATTCCAATAGATTCATTACAAATTTTGCTGAAATTGTCAAACCAATAATTAAGTTATTAAAGAAAGATGCAACATTCCAGTGGAATGAAGAAGCTCAGTTGGATTTTGAAAAGATTAAGAAAGCAGTTCAGGAGGCCCCTATTTTAAAATCTCATGATTACAGTAAGCCTTTTTCTTTATTCTCATTTACATCCTTTCATACTATTGCTGCTATTCTACTTTAGAAAGATGAGGAGGGATTTGAGCACCCTATTGCATTCTTTAGCAAATATCTCCAAGCTGCAGAGCTAAACTATGAAATGATTGAGAAGCAGGCGTATGCTTTGGTGAAAGCTATTAAATCATTCAGACCCTACCTAGTTTGTGCCAAAGTACTTGCATATGTGGCTCATTCATTAGTAAAGGATGTTCTTACTCAACCAGAAGTGACTGGTAAGAGGTGTAAATGGATTAATAGAATTCATGAATTTAACTTAGAAATCCATATTACTAAGTTGGTAAGAGGACAAGGTCTAGAAAAACTTATGACAAAAGAAAACCCAGACTTGGTACAAGTAAATAACATAGAGATGCAGGATTCAACAGTAACAAGTATTGAGACACAACCCTTCTATGTTGACATCATGTATTATCTGAAGAATGCCAAGTGTCCCAAAGTCATGATAGACAATCAGAAGAGGAATATCATATTACAAGCTCAGAAGTACACCCTAGTTCAAGGAGATTTGTATTGGAAAGATATATATGGTGTATTATTATTATGTCTAGATCAAAGCCAAGCTGAGAAAGTATTAGTTGAAATGCATGTTGGAGTATGTGGAGGACATTTTTCTGCTAAGACCACTGTCCATAAAATCTTGAGGGCTCGATATTATTGGCCTAGCCTATTCAAGGATACTCATGCATTTGTCAGAAAGTGTGATCCTTGCCAAAGGTTCTCAAATAAGTTGTTGTTCTCAGGTGCCCTGCTATTGAACCTTGTGAGTGCTGAAGCACCTTTTGCAATGTGGGGTATAGATTTTATTGGGGAATTTTCAAAAAAATCCGGTGGAGGACACAATTGGATACTTGTTGCCACTGATTATTTTACAAAGTGGATATAAGCAATTCCCACCAAGAAAGCAACTAGCAAAATGGTCACTGAATTTTTATTACAAAACATTCTGACTAGATTTGGTGTCCCTGCAAAGTTAGTGATGGATAATGCTATGTTCTTTAGATCAGATGAAATTAAGGAATTCTATAATAAATATGGGATTATGTTGTCTTATTCTTCCCCATATCATCCTCAAGAAAATGGCCAAGCAGAATCCAGCAATAAAAGCATTTTGAAGATTTTGAAGAAGACCCTGGAAAAGAATAAAAGAGCTTGGCACACAATATTAAAACCAGCTTTATGGGCTGATAGAATAACAATCAAGAAAGCAACAGGTAAATCACGTTTTGAAATTGTATATGGTTTACAGTCTAGAATTCCTATGAACAATTTATTACCAGTATACAAGTCTATTCAAGAAGAAGAGTTAGAAATGTCTGACCCAATGCAAGATAGAATAATGCAATTAGCAGAGCTTGATGAAGTCAGAAGAGAAGATCAGAAAGAGGACATAAAATTGCAACATAAATGATGTATCTTTTTGATAAGAGAGTAGGTAGAAGAAAATTCATGCTTGGTGATCTAGTACTCCAGTGGAATGTGAGAGTTGAGGATAAAGGGAAGCATAAGAAGTTTGAATCTTTATGGCTTGGTCCCTTTATTATTTCTCAAAGCTTTGGAAAATATTCCTATCTTTTGAAGAATTTAGATGAGGAAGAATTTGAATTGCTAGTGCATGGGCAATTTTTGAAACCTTTCTTCAGTTGAAGTTTGAAGTTTCATGCATAGTAAATTTTTGTATTATATATGTATAGGTGTGTTTATTTTTGTTGTGTTTCCTTTCTGCAGTAGGTTAGTGAGCCTAGTTTTTGCACAGTCTGCAATTAGATATCTATGGTTCTTGCATTAAACTAGAATTTAAGCATCCTCAAATAGAGCAACTGTTGGTTGTTTTTCCAATTTTGGAGCTTGTCAGAATTCTTTTGAAGTTCTCAGTCATATCCATGCCTAAAATTTGAAAATCCTGTCTAAAGTTGTCAAAATCCCTCTGCAAACAGTGATCTTCAAGCCAAAATCAAGAAAGGATGCAAAACCCTAAGCCCTAGGTCAAATTTTCATGCATATTCAAGAAAAACCCTAGTTCATTGAAATCCTTTCTATTTTGTTGTTACTTTTTCAGAGAAACCCGACCACTTAAGTCATATTTCATATTTCATATTATTCACTTAAGTCATGTTGTCTCGTTGTGATTTAAGAATATTCCATTTCTTTTTGAGACTTGGTGATTTAATTTAGGTCGGGTTGTCTCTATAAAAAATGAATATGCTTTCCATCCTTGTGATATTTCATGCGAGGTGTAGATGCAGATCTTGATCTTGTGGTTGGCAGATAGTCTCTTTGAAAAACCAGAGTTAAAGAATTCCTTTGGCGACTTCGAGTCTACTTAGTCACACTGTCTCGAAAGGTGATCAGAGTTTCAAGTTGAGTTAAGGTTAAGGTTAGTTTCATGCAGTCACATTATCGCAAAGAGAAATGTGATTTAAGTCAAAAGATCTGAGGTTTAACGATAGCCGTCGATCTAAAGTGTAATCCTGCGGTAGTCGTGAAGTCTAAATGAAAGCTCTTGAGTTAAGAAATACATCAGTGACTTCGAGTTTACTCAGTCACGGTGTCTCGCAAAGAAACCAAGGTCATGAAGGTGGTTAAAGTCCTTTAGTCACGTGATCTCTTTTAAAATCCATGGTTGAGTTAAAGATAAAGAGATTAAGCGACTGCTGTCAGATGAGAGATAGATCCTGTGGCCAGTGTGAAGTCGTGATAAAAAGTTGCAGATAGATGAAAGATAATGAGATATCATGACTATTGTCTAATATAAAAAGGATCTAGTGGCTGGCGTTAAATTGTGAAACAAACCACGAGTTAGTAAAATCTTAAAGCAAAAATGAGATTCAATGGGTCAGGATGTCGCGATACGAACTACGGTTTAAAATAAATTCAGTAAAGTTTAAGAGTGTTTGCAGCGAGAAGATCTGATCCGTGAAAAAGAGAAGATCCCGTGGATATCGTGTAGTCACTTTAGAAATTCAAAAAGTCAGAGAAGTTCCAGAGATTCAACGATGATAATACAGATTGAGATACGTGGCTAATCTTTTAAAGACTTGAGTTAGTCGGGAAGTCTCAAAACAAACCTGAGGTAAAGAATTTCCTTCTGCGACATGGAGACTGCTAAGTTGTGAAGTCACGAAGTAAACTACAGTCAGGTGAAAATCAAACGAGATTACCCACGAGCTGTTAGATTAAAAGGCAGATCTACGGTAGTCGCGAAGTCTCACATGAGAAAGTAAAATTACATAAAGTAAATGAGATTACACTCGGGCCGTCCGATTAAAAGATGATCATGTGACAGTCACGTAATCTTGATAGAACTCAGGGTAAATGAAATCTTAAAGCGACAAAGAGATTGCAGAGTCGCGTATTCTCTAAGAGAAACCCAAGTTTCAAAATGAGTTATCAAATCCATAGTCACGAAGTCTCAAAGAGAATAAGAGTTAAGTGATTTCATATAGAAATTAAGAGGTAGCCGTTGACTTGAAAGATGATCGTGTGGTGGTCATTAAGTGTCAATAGATAACCAGAGTTGAGGATAACTCTTCACGACAATGAGATCACATAGTCGCGCAGTGGCTGAAAGAAAACTAGAGTAGGATCAAGGTAATGAATGAGGTTTTATCTGCACCATGTTAACAGTTGATAGCCAATAAGAATGAAGAATTTATGACAGCGTATTTCAAAAGATTGCTGAGCTGTTCTCAAAGAGCCAATAGAATCAAATCTAGATATCTTTTCGAATATAATAAGGTTTTTATATGAAAAGTAATCATTTGAAATTGATCATCTGTCAGTTTGAAATGCCACGGCTACGAGCTAGAATTGATTTCACAACACGAAGAAGTAAAGATAGAAATGACTGAATTGCGAATTCATGAAAAAGATTGGTGCATTAATATGCATTACCGTTATTTATTCTATCTTACCAGTTTCCAAGAATCCAGAGCTCAGAATTTGCATGAGTAATTAGCATTTTCAGTAAGAACAAAGTTATCAAGGCTTATAGAGTGAATAGAGAAGTTTTTCATTCAGAATCCAGAGTGTGATTATCAGTATTGAAGATTTGAAGTGATTCACAGTTAAAAGTGAGGGTTTTGAGAAGATTTGTTTCAATATCGTTAAAAAGAGAAGCTGATCAATGACAATTCACACCTGACAACATGAGCAGAGCAGTGAGTGTCGCTTCTACCAGCAGGAAGAGCGGTGATGATGACGACCTCAAAGGGAAGAGAAACTATTCAAAAGAATTCATCCAATTGCTCTCGGGCTCCAATCAAGGCAAAAAGGTAAATGATGAATACTTAGGAGATAATTATGCATATATTAGAGATGCCAAGACACCAGACTGTTCTGGTTATCATTTATTTAGTTATTTCCATAAAAATAGTGATGGCCCTATGCCCATATCAAACCCCTGGACCAGTGGATTAGCTAAGTTAGCTGTCCCTGATGTATTCATTGATGTGGACTTGATCTTAGAGTTGGCCAGTAGGTTTGATACTATCTCAAAGAATATCAAGAAGGATGATGACACTGTTTTAGTGACCTTGTATCGAGCTTCGTTCATGAAAGCTTTTGATATCTATAACCCCTGTTCTAAACAAATAAAATTGAATGCCCTAACTGCCAAATATACTAGAGAAGTTGGTATTGTATCCAAGTTGATTCATGGCCACACACCAAGGGGAACTAGAAACTACATTGCCCCTATTCCAAGTGATCCATCACCATATTTTTACAATGACCTAGCTTTTTACATGAAATACATATCCTATGCCCTATGCAAAGTCTTAGGTGTAGACAGTGGAAGAGAAATGGTATCATTAGACATGCTGATGATAATTTTAGAATTATAGAGCCCTTATGTAAGTACTGATTATGACTACATCCAGTTTGTAATCGACAAGATGCATCAAGGATTCGTTGATATTCAGAACAAGGTAGGAAGCCCTAAGTTCCTACAGTACTCATTGCTTATGCATCTCATCATGTTTTACAACTTTAATATTATGGACCAATCTAATTTACAACTTAGAAGATTCTATCATGGACAAAGTAACCTTGTGCAATTATGGTTAAGGGTATGGAATTATACCTCTAGGGAGCACGAGTTTTGTGCATTTGAGAATTGGGTAGTTTACCCATTGTTGAGCTATTTGGGAGTAGATATGACCATACTTCCAGTGAAGGTGTTGCAATTATTGAGACCTTGTCAATTTGTTGACAAATGGAATGGAGATCATAACTGGGGTGACTTCTATTGTCACCAAAATTTCACACTAATCAGAGTATATGGCTGTTAACAGCCACCACATATCTTGCCTTATAGAGTACCACCTAGAATTGCAATAATGGAATTTTTGTGGCAACTTATTTTAACAGATAGAGATCACTTAGCCTCACATAGAAAATGGACCTTCACACCAAGGCAATTCATTGCCTCAGATTTTACAATTAGAAAGAGGGCCTATGACCCTACGAATGGATGTTTGAGGCACTACAGGATGAATGCTGCCCTGTATAGGTATATTGACACAGAGGGATTTATTGAAAGTGCCAAGAAACTCTTAATACCTACCATTCCTATTACCAAGAGGCATCAACCCTGTGAAGAAGAGGATTTGATCAGGAACATCCTTGAAGAGGATGTAATTGCAAGGAGATTAACAAAGTATCATAATTTGATGGACTTGGAGCAACAATTGAAGAGGAAAGGGATCCCATTTGGTGGATATTTCCCAGGTATGCCCTATTTGCAGAGATTAGAGAAGATGATTGAATCACATAGCTTACTCAGTAATCAAATTGAAGATCAGATTGATGATAAGGACATAGGTCCCAACAAACAATCATCATCAGAATACAATAGTAGCTACTCAATACATATCCCACTACCCCAGGATCACCCACCTCATAATGAGGAAAATATTATTGATTTGACATAAGCACATGAGGCTAAGGTGTATGTAGATCCTCCAAAAAAGAAACAAAGAGTAGAAGCAGGGGAGCCCTCTGTTGCTAAAACACATAAGAAGAAAAATGATAGAATTGGTGCCCTATTCACAGGGACTAGTGCTTATGATCATCAACTGAGGAAATTGATAAGAGAGGGAAAGAAAAAGAGGGAGGACACTGATGAAAATGTAGAGATGCCCCTCATTTTGTGTAAAGATGAAATGGAACTACAATAAGAGGAGTTCCTGAAAGATGACGAGTTCACCAAGATTAAGGAGTTCAAGTACTTCCTTATATGGGCTAAGCAAGAGCAAGTTGCAACACAATTGAAATCACAAGGAGGAGAGGCTATTACAAGTGAAGCATTACAAGCCCTCCAAGCATATGTTCTAGAGTCTGAGAGTTTGACTCCTGATGAAGCCAGGCAACTTGTGAAGTCCAGTGGGATGCTCCTATTAGAAGGATGGGACTTGGCTTCGACCTTTATAATAGATTAGATTAGAAGGTAGTTTGATGTCAAGATTTCTACAGAGACATAAATAGGAGAGATGATAAAAAGGTGGGGCTATGATTCTAAATCTCAAGCCCTTGCAATGTGGTCTCTTGCTCCTAAGAATCAAAAGCCATCACTAATTATTGTTCAAGAGAAGATGGAGGGAGACAAGATAATATAGTCTGTACATAATATATGATACCTTCAAATTTCTCAGGCATTGACCCATTTTGCTTAGCTAAATAAGGCAAAGGCAGAACATATGTCTAAAAGATATTAGAAATTATTTGATGAAACAAGCCTAATTGCCAAGGATAGAGAATTAGGATTGATGAAGATCAGTGCAATGGAAAAGATAATTGTAGACCTAACTCAGAAATTAAAAGAGATGCCCGAGGCTGCCCCTGCTACACCTAAAGAAGAAACAGAGGCTGAGATCAAGACTGAAGATATAGGGTATGCTGCATCAGAAATAGAGCAAGTGATTGAAGAGCATAATGATGTTGTTTTGGGAGCCTTAACACAAATTTTGCAACATAGGATAGATATATTAAAAGATAAAGTGGATATAGTTTATGGTGCTTATGGTAAATCGCCAAGCCTACAAATTGAAGTGAATAATTTTATATCAATTTTGAACCCTTACTATGCAACATGGTCTGTTAGAATTGGGTTATCTGAGAGGTTAGCATCATTGCAACCATTGAGATTAGATTTTCCAGAGATTGTAACCCAGGTTGGAGAAGAGATAGAACATATTTGGGTGACCTTGTCCTTTTTCAAAGGTAAGGCAAACCAAATTGAGGCCAGAATTAATATGTTTGGGCCTGACTACAACAGATTTGTGCCATGAATCAGGTTAGAGGATAAGCAAATCAAGCCACTAGGAGTATGTATCACATAATTTGATACCTTATTACCTAATAAAGAGGTATATGTTTCTGACACTGGCGAATTGGATATGGAAAGATATAATAAGATCTTAGATGAGGCCTTTAAGGCATAAACAAATTTCAACAAATTTATAATAGATGTCAAGAGCATTACGGATGCTAGGTGGGAAAGGCAGAAGACACAACTGGAGAACATTTAGAGCTTTGATTGGCCAACAGAAGATGATGTCACAACATGGGATGTCCTTACAAAGTCCAAAAAGAAAATGCCTGCCAATGTCGACCTTGACATTATTGATGAAGAGTAGGACACTTGGCACCTACTCTTTGAGCACAGGGAGGTTAGTCATCTTGAAGACTAGTGTAAATTAGCCTCTAATGGTGGTCACTAGGTCTCGCTACAAATATTGGAGTCTATCCTGAACACATACAGACAAATGTGCCAGTGACCACAAGAAGACAAGATCAAATCAGATTTCATTCTTCATTTTTGGCCATCCACCGCTTGGTCTGTTCTTGTCTTTTGTCGTTTTCTATGTTTTTAGGGTTAGGTCTTAAACCATCCGAAGCTTGTTGCATCCTTACTTCTTAAGGATTCCAAGATGGTTTTAGGACTAATATAGAGCATGTTGTAACTATTATCAATGATGGAATATAATTACAAGACAGACTATTATGAGGTCCTAGGTGAGGTAATTGTGCAGTCATTTGTGAGGTCCTTCAAGGAAGGAGTAATTCTTTCAGGTGATTCCAGAAAGATAAATATTGGTATTAAGATATGATAACAAAGTTGTAGGAGTGAGTGGATAGTCTGTAAGGCATTCTATCTAGGTTGCATGCATTTTCATTAATCACCTAATTGTGAATTTTGCATTTGAGATTGACTCATTACCCATAGGATTAGGCACTGGTTTATGGTTTGACAAGTAATTGTTCATCATCCAATATTAAAAATCAATCAATTACACTTCATTCATAAAAAAACATATATTTACAAGTAATTGTATTGTAGAGTATACAATTCAGTTTGCTGATTCCTTTAGGAGAGAGTCATTAGTTTGACCCTCCTAAGTTCAGAGAACGATAAAAGGAAGAAGGATGAGAATCCTAATCACATTAGTGTTTGCTTTTGTCAATAGAATGGTTTGGCTTATTAAGCTCTGTATCATATTAATCACAGTCATTTGCATAGTTTTCAATTTATTGATACAGTAAAAGGCATTCAACAAACTAGTAAAAATTCCTAATCCATTGTAATAGACACTGCAAGTCAGTAATCATTCAAAGGTAATACTTGCCTGAGTCTGTGGAGCTCAAAAAAGGAGGATATTATCCTATCCTCATCAATTAGGCTTTTCTTGCATATGGTAAATTGGAAATATACAAGAGCAAGCATGCACACTATTTTAAGGTTCTTGCAAGAAAAATCCCTAACACGACATTGGAGTTATTTTCATGGATCAAATGGTTTTAAAAGCAACATGTAAAGTCCCTTTGATTGGTGCAAACAATGTTGCATAACTCTCTGCTCTAAGTTTTGGGTTATCCTTGATAATCAAGCGGTTACAAATGGTGATTCGGTGGACACAATCTAAACAAGAGAGTATCTTGTTAGCGCTTCTTAAAACTAACTTGTTTACTCTTCCTTAGCCATAATGATAGAAAATTTATAAACCTAATAGTTTTTTTTTTGTGTATCATCAAATACATGGTCATTGTATTAATGTTGGAGTGTAAATTTAACTACTTATCATATTTTACATCATTCAAATGAAAAGTGAAATGAGTTGCACCTTTGTCACATCCCTTCTAAATAACACTTATTTCTATTATGTTGACCCCCCTACAGACTGGGGTCATGGATAACTTGCTTTGAGGTGTGCATCCTTACTTGAGGATCTCCTCTCCTCTTGTGTGCATCCTTATTTGAAGATTTCCTTCCCTTTGAAGAAATAGATGTCCTTAGATAAGGATCATCCTCTCTCATTCCCTCTTTGATAGCTATATATAGCTATTGAATAAGGATCTCTTTACACTTTTTGTAAGATTTACCTTTTACAATGATCTTTTCCCTGCTTAAAGATTTGTATCCTTTGAAAGGAATTCTTTCTAGTTGGGAACACATGCACTTTTGGAAAGGATATATCCTTGGTGTTATAGTTGTTTTAACCTTAATATAGATCTCTATCTTCCTTAAGATATCAAAAATAGAAATACGTTGACATCTTAAGTGGGGGACATATGAGGCCTCCACATTGCTGCTTGTCATTCATTGTTATATACTTGAAACAATGACGTTGTGTTCTGTTTAGTGAACCAATTTGTCTTTATAGAAAACTATTTAAATGTTAACTCCATTTTTCCACCAAATAAAGATAAACCCTACCAACAATTGGAGAGATCACCATTGCATTGGTGGCCTTCCTTTGTGTTTGAGAAGGGCATCTCCCTCGTATGATATAATTATAGTTTAGGGGTATGTTTTTGAATAGAAAGAAAGAAAGTCAAATCTAACACTTGCTCATAACCATGATATGAATGCGATTGTAAATTGAGAATGAAAAGGAAATAAAGAGAATGACACATAGATCATTCACTTAGCACCCACAAAAAAAGAAGAACGATGATTCCTTTTGACTTAAGATCCTATCAAAACTCACAAATTCTGTGCAAACACATATTAACAACCAATATAATAGATGACAAATCAAAGAGTAATTATAGCACATAAGAAGGTTCACAATCAATAAAGAGAATAAACAAACACACAGATTTAAATTATTTCTTTATTTCTTTGATAAAATGGAGAGCTCAAAGATTCTCATGTCTTTGTACAAAAGGTTGTGTATGAAAAAAAACCCTTCTCTAGAAAACTTAAAAATAAATAGCTAATGGGAGACCTTTCGGTTCTTGTAATTGCCTCCTTTAATACCCATTACAAAGAATAAAATGTAAATTATTTCACTTTTCTTAATTCATTGCAAGTTAATTTAATCACTACATGCACTAAATTAATAAAATAATATGGATTTCTTGTGAGAAAGTGTTGTTTCCTCTCACAACCCTCGTAAGCTTTTGGTCCTTGGCTAACTATTGATGGTCTTTTTTGTTTTTGGTTGTGGGATCCATGAAAAACCCAAATTTCAGGTTATGGGAACTTGTAAAAACCCTTCCAAGGTTGAGGGAGCCTTTCAAAACCCAATGTAAGGTGTGAAGGTTCAGGGAGCCTTTCAAAACCTTGTGACTTGATGTGAGGCTTTGGCCTTTGTTGGGCAACCTAAGTTCTTACTGTTCATCTTTTAGGCTATTGGTCATGTTCTGATTTTTTGCTGTGAGTTTTTTTTGGCTTATCTTTTGCAACTAGTGGTTCATATGAGTTTCCAAATTCCTCTCAAAATATTTTTGTCAAAGGGTTTTAGGGTCCCTTCAAAACTTGTTTTTACCTTAATTAAAAACTTAATAAAATAATATAATCCAACATAAACTTGACAGGTGAATGATGATTATCATAATTTTGTTAGACAAAATTAATTTCTACCAATCTGTGTCCTCCATGTATACAGTCTCTCCTCCATATACACAGTTATTAATAAAACTCCAATCAACACTTTAACCATCAGTCATGTTTCCTATAACTATGCTGGTAGTTAAGTCTATTTCTCACATTTGTTGATATTGGGTGGATTGGCTATTCACATATGCAACAGTTGTTAAGTTAAAGTGTCAGTTCTATTAAAGTTCTCAGAGTTCTGTTGCAGTTTAGAGTTTATGTTCTTAGCATAAAAATTTCCATTTTCTATAAATGAGAGGAGTTATAACTCTTTTTAATGAATCAATAATAAAATTGCCTTTCTATCTACTATAGTAGCTTTAATGTTTAACATTTGGTATCATAGTAGGTTATAGCTTTGATGTTTAACATTTGGTATCAGAATAGGTTAGATCTAAGGGACTATTGTAGTCTATAGATAGGATGTCAAAGAGAAGGAGAAAAAGAGGAAAATAAATACTCAGGTCTGCAACGAGCATTTGAGGTTTACCTAGGTTGATGATGACAAGAGTCTACAACTTGTCTACGAAGGAGTGAAGTATTACTGCAGAAAGGAGATTGTAAGTTTTTTACTATGTCATAGTATGTTCTCTTTATCATTCATTTTGAAGTTCATTCTCTAGGATGTTTATGAATAAGTGTCTAGGTTAAGAGAGAGTAGAAGATTGTGTAAATAACGTATCTGAAGTATGTAGCTCACAAAGGTGAAGGTTTGATAAGAGTGTAATGCCCAAAATTTTCACAAGGAAAATACACCAATTTTTTTTTATCACCTAATCATTCACCTACATGTGATAATACACACTGATATATATATATGTGTGTGTGTGTGTGTGTGTGTGTGTGTGTGTGTGTGTGTGTGATGAAATTATTTACAATGACATTATTAATATCGGTAATGTAATGCAACTATTGTGCTTTGTTTCTATATAACCATGGATGGGTCATCCATAATTCTTATGAAATTAATTTAGAAGTCGCTAGAGAGTTAACAAGTTAATTCTATTATTAATTCTATATATTTATTGTTTATTAACAAGAAGCTAAAATTGTCTTTTACATTTGGAGGGTGATAAATCACTAGACTAATTATTTTAAATGTTTACTATAACTATTTACTAGAATATCTATTGTATTAATTGCAATTAGAGTTACATAATAATTCATTAATATTATTTATACTTATATTTTTAAGTTAGAAACTTTCTATTTAATTTATATGTAACAACTTATAGAAATCTTATTACCCCATTTCTCTTTTTTAAAATATGAGATTAAAAGATTCTTATATACTTTAGAATACATGTAATAGGTATTAAGAAAAATAAAGTCTCTTATAGATATTTTCCTCTTCTAGCTAGTTTAAAGAAAATATTCCACTTCCACTTGAATAGGAAGAATATAAGAAGAAAAAAATATATTTGCAATAAGAATTCCTCTTCCACTCCCTTTTTTTTAGGAGGGCAAATAGGGAGAAAGAATAATAATTCCATCTCCTATTGTTCTTCGTACTTCCCTGCGTATCACAACCATAACTTATAGTTAAGCTCCTACAATAATTCAACGTAGAAGATAATCAAAATCTCATGACGGCCTTAATTGTGAATCATGAGTCTAGTTAGTAAAATTATACTTTGGAACAAACCCCCTCCCCCTTTTCTAAGAGAGGTATTTCAATTCATGTAAATGTGCATATGCTTTCATTACGTTACATAATAACAATAAAACTTAATTCCCAAAAGGAAAATACAAGAGGCCATTCATAATTTTAATAAATATAAACATATTCTACTCAAGAAAGATACATATCTCCCATCATGTATGCTGATGAAAAATAAGAATATTACTATCATGACCCACTCATACATTTAACTAATTATTGAGCTTTACTAATCTAATGAAAATATATTATGGTTGAATTAATCTCCTAAGAAGCATGGTCTTACAAGTCCTTTATGAGGCGGGGTCTTACATCTCCCTCCCCTTGTCTTTGACTTCCTCCTGGAAGTCACTCAAATTTAAGGATATAATTCTCATCCTTAGATATCATTGAAAATTCCAAATTTTAATCTTATTGGCAAGGAACTTATATTGGTAATCAAGTGTACTGACATAAATCTGTTAGGAACATGCAGTTATTTTCCTTAATCTTATAAAGTATAGAACTTGTACCATAATACATGTTAAAGATATACGTTCCTTGATTTATAAATTTCAATAATTTATGAATGAAACCACATACAATGGAAAATTGTATTTCTAATATTCAAAATATATGTATCATTCACATAATTGTTCAATGTTTAATATAAAGATGCATAGTAATATCATCCAAACTATCAATATCCGAAATAAAGTCGCATGATAGTATACTGATACATGTCTCATTTTTTTTTCATGAAAAACATACTCAACTGTACCCCAAACATCACATGATGTTGGTACTAAAAAAAATTCCAATTTCTTTTTTTTTCATTAATTCATGATTAAAATGCATCACTTTTGTTATGTCATAGTTACAGTAATTCCACATTACACCCATTGATAACTTAGCAATGTTTATGCAATAGTTTAATACAAGACTGGCAAAGATTTTTACAAAACACTAACACAACACAAGGCTCACATAAGGGCTTATGAGGATGGTTATCCATAATATTGATGACAAAGGAAAGTATGGTGTCACGGGGACCTTCTCTAAGAATCCCTCCATATCTTTCCTAGTACCTTACCTTTGTTTGTGTAAGGGGGTTAGCCTCCAAAGGTAGGTACAAAATAATCACAGACATGATCTAGGGGGGAATGGATTACGACCATCCCCTACCGGTCCCATTAGCACCCCCATCCTCACGATAAAAGAATAGATTCCCCAGCGCATCTGCTCCCCCATACGACCTGCCAGGAACCCCTCCTGGGTATGACAGTTTACACTAGTCACATCACAACATATTTTGCCAACAATTTTCAACAATAAAGGGCCTCATCAAATAAAAGTGAAATTCAAGATACAAATAAAAAAATGAACAATACAATAAAGTTAAATTCAAGAGTGGCCACATTAGTAAAACCTTAATTTAAAGCAAGTCAAGACATGTCCTTGAGGCAAATAGGACCATCAAAACAAAATTCGGCTAAGTAGCCCAACTATAATTTTTTGTATTGTTGGCAATATCAAGAAGAAAAAAATAATATATTAAAAAAAATCTCAACAAAAGAAACTAGATCAACAATCCACATTTGATCAACAATTGCACATTACGAGCATTATGTGGCCTTATTAAGGTCGCTAAGAGGGAGGAGGGGAATGGTGGTTATGTAACCACATAATCATATAATAGCATGCCATATGAAGGTGGCCTCTGCCACATAAAATATAACCAACATCGGCCCCGCACAACCTGGGACATGATCAATAATGAATCTATAATGCCATGTACCTGAAAAGCCAATATATCTGCCATAATATCCATGTATCACTGCCATAATAGGAACCATCCTCGACCCATGGGTAAACACATTAAGGAGTTGGTTTGCACCATGAACCAACAAGCTTGGTTCTACATGTGGGGGAGTCTATAGGGACTAACATCCTTCAGAGTCTTGCAGTCAATGGAGGGCCTCTATCTCTCAACATGGTGTGCATCTCATATAGCGGAAATAAATTCCCTATGGAGCTACTACCATCATAACATTTGTCCGCAATACTCCAATGGGTATCCTCTATCACTCAACCCTCAATTACATGGTGTTCATCTCATAGAGCATACGCTATGGAGTGACTACCAACAAAAAACCATGGTGTGCATCTCGTACGACAAAAAGGACATGTCATGGAGCACTACCAATACAACATTATACAAGAATCATACAAAACACATAACACTAACATAAACAAAAAAAACACGAACATCCCTTTTTTTCACTTACATATTCATTCATATTATTCTCACAAAGGGTGTTCCTTGATGGATCACATATGACATCCATCTCACCTTTATACAAGCTAGGTGGAAAGAGTTACAAACTTGAGACATACCACATTTACTGGCTTATATCACATGTCACTACACATATATTTTTATAGTGTCCACAATAATTTCCACACATACAACACTTCCACAAGCATACCACTTTACATCACAAAAAAATGGGGTGTTTACAAGTTTGCACAAGGTTCAAATGCATACAAGTATGAGAGTAAGTCGTGTATATGCATTTCTCTTTTTCTAACAAGATTTGTTTCATTATTCATGTGTGTCCATATTTTCCCCTTTTGTTATATGATATAAAGTTTTATAATTTTTTTGGGTATAACCTAATAGAATTTAAATATTGAAGCATCTCATTCACAATTCTACATTTTGTTTTCTAGATCACTACTCACCATTTTATACATGATCAATATTGATTTGTTTAATAAACTAGTTTTATTATGTTTATATTTGCACAAAATATAAGTATTTCACTCCACATCCTGGCGTAATAAGTTCTCTATTTATAACATAGGAAAATTAAATTAATGTATACACAATAGAATGTATATTTTACAACTCATTAGCTTTTAAAATACATAACTTTGCATCTTAGTATCATATAAATTAATCCTTATAACCAAAATTTATCTTTGCAAACATAAGTGCTATACCAAAGTATAGTTTCCTTAGCAAGTTAACCCATTGCCAATATTCCTATTATATCTCATGAACAAAGTTGTACTAAAAAAATAAAAAATGTATATTACAATAATTTATCACTTTGAAATAAAGTATTCATGCTACATGGTTTCAATTTTATTCCCTGATCTCACCATGAATTATTCTTACCCTCATACTTAGATCTTAATGGGGAGTTTATTGCCTTTTTTGGAAAACACTAATAGTGAATAAGGTCAATGGTTCATACTCCATATATTAATCTTTTTTATACACCTATACCTATAAACTAGTAATACCCAAATGGTTTTGAGTAAAAGTTTAACTTCCAATTTTACTAAATTAACAATACATTTACTCAAGTACTTTCCATATTTTGTTTACAAACATGAAATTGCTTACACATGACATTAGTTGGATTTCAGTATTATGTCAAATTTATTTCCTCCTAATCAATTTTTTCTATAACTTGACTATTTTCATTTCCATGAATTAATTTTTAAATCGTTGTGGAAAAAAACAATTTCTTATAATCTTGAATATATAAGTGCATTAATTTATTTAATAACTTAGCCACTTTTGTGTGCATCTTTATAATTAGGACAAGATCTTATACTTTATAAGGTGACATTTTCACTCTTTACAAAACTAGACATTGAACTAAATGAGCTTGCGTTATCCTAAGGATGTATGTTATAAGGGTTCTAGGTTATACACAAGTAAACCTCATCATTGATACTAAAGAAGAATCCACACCATTTATCTAACGCTTAAAATATGTTAGAAACCATTTTATAGTCACATCATTGTGTCCTATTTAAGTCTAGGATTAGGTGATATGTTATAATAAATACCTCAATACCACACTCTTTAGTAACACTATTACTATTTTATTTAATAACTAGTTTCCAATAGAGTCCACACTAAGATTTATCTCACTTTTAGAATACTCCCACAAATTCCATCTTAGTCTATCATTAAGGCATTAATATAATTTCAATAGTTCACATTTAATAATCATGGGAGATCTTGTAACATCACTTTGATCTAAATAACATTATTCACATTTCAACTCAATTTTACCAAGGTTACAAGGTCTAATATTATAAGTAGACTCTGAGAGACCATGATTTTGATATTAAAAAGTAGCCAAACAAGGGGCAACCCTTACAAAATAAAGATCTGAAAGCAGAATTCTAGGTCATCCACATCACGTTGACAACACAACCAGTGCTAACAAGAAATAACAAACACATGTTACAGCTTCTAGTTGAGCTAATCTTTTCTCTATTCAACCACCATATCTTCTCATTTTTAAAATGAATAAGACAAGATTCCTCCCTTACCATCAACCAACTAATTATTATCTAATATAGATTATTTACTTTGAATATGAAGTTCTTAATATACTTTACTTTTACATGTTTCAAATAAGTGTTCAATAGTACTTTTAATACAAATTTGATATAATGAGGACCTATCTCTTATTTAGAACAAATTTTCCTATTTAATCTACTTCCACTTATTGACTTGTAGGTTTTCTACACATATCTTGGACCCAAATGATGCCCTAGTGTTTCAACCTGGCTCTGATACCAATTGTAATGCCCAAAATTTTCACAAGGAAAACATACCAATTTTTTTTATCACCTAATCATTCACCTACATATGATAATACACACTGATATATATATATATATATATATATATATATATATATATATATATATATGATGAAATTATTTACAATGACATTATTAATATTGGTAATGCAATACAACTATTGTGCTTTGTTTCTATATAACCATGGATGGGTCGTCCATAATTCTTATGAAATTAATTTAGAAGTCGCTAGAGAGTTAACAAGTTAATTCTATTATTAATTCTATATATTTATTATTTATTAACAAGAAGCTAAAATTGTCTTTTACATTTGGAGGGTGATAAATCACTAGACTAATTATTTTAAATGTTTACTATAACTATTTACTAGAGTATCTATTGTATTCATTGCAATTATAGTTACATAATAATTCGTTAATATTATTTATACTTATATTTTTAAGTTAGAAACTTTCTATTTAATTTATATGTAACAACTTATAGAAATCTTATTACCCCATTTCTCTTTTTTAAAATATGAGATTAAAAGATTCTTATATACTTTAGAATACATGTAATAGGTATTAAGAAAAATAAAGTCTCTTATAGATATTTTCCTCTTCTAGCTAGTTTAAAGAAAATATTTCACTTCTACTTGAATAGGAAGAATATAAGAAGAAAAAAATATATTTGCAATAAGAATTCCTCTTCCACTCCCTTTGTTTGAGGAGGGCAAATAGGGAGAAACAATAATAATTCCATCTCCTATTGCTCTTCGTACTTCCCTGCGTATCACAACCATAACTTATAGTTAAGCTCCTACAATAATTCAACATAGAAGATAATCAAAATCTCATGACCTTAATTGTGAATCATGAGTCTAGTTAGTAAAATTATACTTTGGAACAAACCCCCTCCCCCCTTTTCTAAGAGAGGTATTTCAATTCATGTAAATGTGCATATGCTTTCATTACGTTACATAATAACAATAAAACTTAATTCCCAAAAGGGAAATACAAGAGACCATGCATAATTTTAATAAATCTAAACATATTCTACTCAAGAAAGATACATAACTCCCATCATGTTTGCTGATGAAAAATAAGAATATTACTATCATGACCCACACATAAATTTAACTAATTATTGAGCTTTACTAATCTAATGAAAATATATTATGGTTGAATTAATCTCCTAAGAAGCATGGTCTTACAAGTCCTTTATGAGGCGGGGTCTTACAAAAAGAAGTAAAAAAAGTAGAGGAGTCTATCAAGTTATAAAAATATGACTGAATCTACAAAATTTAAAAGGAAGGTAAGACAATTGGTTTGGACTGCTGCAGCAGTGAAATAAGTCATCTGTGTAGAGTTTGTGGTCATTTGACAATTCATGGTCATCTGAAACCATGTGCCATGTGTATGTAAAGTTTGTGGTCATCCAAAATCATTTTTATGTGAGTTGTTGAAAAAAAACAGGAGTATCACATCTGAACCTACAATGGACTAAAGACTAAGTGTGCCAAAGCTCGTAGTTAGAGCATCCTAAGAAAATGATGGGATTTCTTAGGTTCGATTTCTAGAATTTGCAAATTTTAGATACTGAAGTGTCAATGAAAGAAGTCAAGAAATAAATTTGAATGGGTAGAAATTAAGGGGAATGTTGGATGAAATTAAATTCTACCAATCTATCTATGTCTCCTCTATGCATACAGTCTCTGTCAGTCACATTTCCTATAACTATGCTGGTAGTTAAGCCCGTTTCTCACATTTGTTGATATTAGGTGGATTGGCTATCCATATATGTAGCAGCTGTCAAGTTAAAGTGTCAGTTCTGTTGGAGTTCTTAGAGTTCTATTGCAGTTTAGAATTTATGTTCTTAGCATGAAACTTTCTATAAACAAAGAGAAGTTGTAATTCGTTTTAATGAATCAATAATAAAATTGCCTTTCTATCTGCAGTAGCAGCTTTGATGTTTAACAATTGTGTTCCAAGTCTTCAGAGATATTTGATGGCCAGAACGAATAAAACCTCTATAGGCCAACCATCTTGACACCCCTGGAAAAATTCTTGCAAGCATATTAAAAAATTGTGACATTGGTAGGGCCCTCCGGTGTATATCTGCAACATCTTCAAGGACATGGAAAATCTCACAAGGTCGAGCTAAATTCTGTCTAGTCACCTAAGCTTCCTTTGCGTTCAAAGTACTTTCATGCACATTGTAAGAGTTTTCCTTATTTGGTGATCTAAAATCACGGGCTTGCCTTTGAAAACAAGAATAGAAGCTTGTGATTTTTGATAGCCAACTCCTCCTCATGACTCCATTTATTTCTCAGGAATACTTTCATTTATACATACTACATGCAATATAAGTACTATTGACTCATGGCTTCGATGTCCTGTCATTCAAGCAAGAGAATCAAAGTCATTGGAACAGTTATTGGTCTTCTCTACCTTTGGATCAGTCATTAGAACAGTTAGTGAAGATTGCAAAAGTCACCATTTTAGCTCCTTGAATGAAACCTCTTCCTTCACGTGCAATAGTTCAAGAATCAAGATTAAGAACTTGAATATGGTTAACGTTAGCTTTACATGAAAAGAGTGACGATTATATGTCCAAATGTAGACAAAATGGGTTAACCCATAAAGCACAATGAATGCTCCAAATTGAACAATTACCCATCTGAATGGTAAGACAATTGAGTAGCTTAAAAAGTACAAAAGCTCAAGAAGGATAGGGAAGTAAGCCAAGGCAAACAGTAAATTGCTGACCCATTTGACATTGAAATATGTTCCATTATCCCACCATCTTTCTCCTTCACAACTGTGTCTGGATAAACCAGAACTCCCATCCACATGCTCAAAACTTGCAACTTTCAAAGCCTTTGTTAATATGTTCTTCACCCAAGAAGCTGATTGTTTGGAGCATTAAGCATACTGTTCTTATGAGCATCGTACCAAGCTTCCATAGCATGTATGTGTACTCTCAATCTTCTGCAATCATTGTTGTTCTCGAATAGAAGAGATTATGCCACATTCTCTGTGTAGAGTACCTAATGAATTTATAAGATTTTGAACTCTTTTAATATTTAGAACCGAAATATAATGTATGATCAACTTTTATGACTATTGAAGTTGAAAATTGAACCTGGAAATTGATGACTATAACATTCGATGAAAAACTTAAAACTATTGACTAATCTTTCTTTTTGAATAAAAAATTGACCTTATGATGTGTGCACACCCTAGGAATCTAACTAGAATTCATTTTTGCTCTGGACACATAAGGTTAATATTTTAACATTGTCTGTAACTTGTCTCATGAAAAGCTTAAAGTTTCCTCAAAAGGCAAATTTTTCTGAAGGAAACTGTTTTTGTGGAATAAAATGGAGTCTAGGGATGATGAGTTTGAGAGAGTTTAAAATTCTCCAGATTCAAAATTGTAGGGAATAGTTACATAAACTTCTTAAGGTGTGGTTATCAATCTATTTCTAGTAACCTATTTCTAGTAACTTGTATGGAGTTTAATGATTGTTTTGATCATCTAGCATAGAGTGGCTTACTAGTGTGACCATTGTTATCATCTTGTGCTCCTTTAGCATCGGTCATCGTTGTTGATTACCTGTAATAACAAAGTATGTAGTGGAATCATTTGTTGTACTACAAGGATCACGCAATGCAACTTGTTGTTCAATAGAATTTGAGCCTCATTCCATGGATCACCTAGCATAACACAACTTGCTATCCAATAGATCCACGCCTTTAACATGAATCATCCAACATAACATACCTTGTTGGCATTTGGAATTCATAGTTTTCCTGTGGACTTCTAACATAATATAACTTGTTATTTGTTAGACCATGGACTCTTGTCTCATCAATTAGTGCATGCTCTTGTTATTTTTAGATGTTCACTTGTGCTCTTGCAATAACATTCTGAGAATGATATTAGCGGTTGAGACATTTTTGACATTAAGGTCTCTTCAACTAGTTGAGTTTGAACCTTTTGTTTTCTATAGTACCAACATTGTTTTCTTTATAGATGAGAATATTTGAATGTTCTGTATGGAATGATAGGATTCTACACTTCGGGGCTTGATTATCCCTCAAGTTAATGTAATCCTATCCCTAGCTTATCTTGCTCTTAGCTGCTCTATCTCTTCATCTCTACTTTTATTACTAGTATGAGTGTAAGTTCATACTCTTGTTAAAGTGGGGAATAAATATAGTGTTGTAAATTGTATCTTCTTAAAATTTAACACTCTTTTTGGGCCCTTGTTTTAGTGCATCTCCTTCTAGGAAATTTTGAGCCTATTTGGACCTTATCTCATCCAAATTATCGTCATATCCTAACGACATGACCTGATCCTATGTTTTGGGACCTTACTTTGCAACCACCTATCTTTAGCCGCTTTTAAAGTGGACTATGGTGCCTAACACACCAGTCCTTGTGGACTATAGTGTCTAGCACCCTGGTCCCTCCATAAGCGACACAAATTTGACCATGTGTAAGTGTCAATTTCTATTATTTGTGATCCAATCTAGATATTTTCATTTGATTGTTAAAAGTCGACCAAAATTGAGAAATAACTTGAGAACCTTATATAAGAGTGCGGTCCTATGAGGGGGCTTTGGGATCTATTTTTATGGAGCGGGAGGTCCAATAAAGTCAAGAAAAGACTGCTACTGATTAATTGAAGTCTTTTCCTCTAAAGTAGCAACCCCTACTTTTTAGGGCTGTAGATTTGAACATGTGGAAAAGGTGAGGGGGCTAGAAAGTGACCCACCACCTAAGACTTTTTTCTATCACTTGTCAATCATACAATTTTTTTAAATTCTTATCAATAAATTTTTTTGATTGATTTTGAATTGAATATGTGATAGCAACCTTAACGAAAAAATTGAGAACAAAAAGTTTTAACAGAGAAGCAAGATGAAACAAAAGATGAAATGCTTTCGAATTAATTCGAAAGTTATCTTTATTAATCTGAACGATACAATATGACAAGAAATCTAAGATAAATGATCACACAAAATACATAATATTCATGATAGTTCGTTACTACTGAGAATCAACATCTCAGAACCGAGTCACATAACTTCATTTTCATTACTCCCAATCCCAATAATAGTTTTCAATAAATTCAATCCTTCAAAGAACCACTCAACTCCAATTACAGACCCGTCTCAAGACTTGCCTTCGGTCTGTTCAGTACTTTATCAAATGCCCCAAATCACACTTGTTGACTCATCAAAGCATTACCGTTTCCTTCCCTTTAACCGATCTATTCTTTCACCATCTCTACACACTTTTCCTTCCTTTAATGATGACCGACGTTCATGATCGACTCTCTTTGTTTGCTTTCCTTCCTACCGATTCTCCCCCTTCTCTCCTCTACTTTGTCCCTTGTTCAATCCTTTCTTGAAGGAAAAATGAAAATAAATTGAGTTCCAACTAGATAATTGCCACAAATGAACCACCACAAATAGAAACTAAATAACTAAACGTAGAAGGAGAACGATGCTCCTGCATCAAGCTCTCTAGGAGAAAAAAAAGAAAGCATGTGCTCCTACACATGCGATAATTAAACCAAAATGGTTCTATTGTGTTTTTTTTCTTTTTCTTCTTTCACAATTATCTTGGAATTGCTATCTGTCTTCTCCAACATTATTGTTCATTGTTCTGTTTTACACTTTTATCATTCAAAGTGCCCTTGACCATACATCTACATAAAAATTAGTATAAACAACTTTATAGAAAGTAAATATTTCAAAACCTTCAAACTCCTTCACTTCATCCATTTGCCTTTCAATTTTATTAAAATCTTTCACAACTCAACATAAATATAATAAAATCTTTCACAACTCAACATTAATATGCATTAAGAATTTCAGTTTAGCATTCTACAAATTCACCTATTATTGGTTCCAACTAGATGCTTCTATGCTGCTCGTCTTCTTCATTAACAAATTCATATATCTTTACCATTCACATCATAACTCACAACCTCTTTATTTAAATTTTCACATATTACTTCATACCTTCTAGTCATCTTCTTCAATAACAAATTCTTTGCATCTTTACCATTCACATCATAACTTACAACCTCTTCATTGAAATTTTCACATATTACTTCACACCTTTTCTCATTCAACGCAACAAATGAATCCAACATATTTTTCTCATGAAATATAAAAAAATTACCTTCTCATGTATTGTTGTAATAACTTCTTCCTCGGTAGTTGCACTGTTCTAATCCGAATCCTTCGTAACTTCATTTTCCTTCAAGTCTTCAATTTTTCCTTTCCACTCTTGCTCTATTGCTACAAATCATACCCAAAAATCTTCCACTTTATTATTATTTTCTCTACTTCCTTCCAATTCTTTTGCTGCAACTTCTTCCTCATACTCTCGTGGGCCTTCGTCCTCTTTAATCACATATAATTCTATTGCATACACACTATCTATCTCCTCTTTACCAGTCCCTGCAATCACAAATTGATTAGGAAAATAATTCTTTTCCAATGCATCCATTCTTGTTTGAATTATGTTCCAATGTCTCATGGAGTTTTCTTTTCTCCACTCCGTTCTAATACTTATCCCAAGACAGAATTCTTACGAGTCTTCTTACACTAATCCACATCCTTCTTTCTGTCGTAACCCTCTGCACTCACAATCACAATCAATATTTTGTGCCTCCTCTAACTTTTGAAGTTACAGGTATCCTCTTTCTTGCAACAAATTCTCCTAGTGTTTACTCAAGACACCACCGCTTAACTCTTCAAGTGCAAACTGCCTCCTTGTCAGCGATTTTTCCACACAACTACACCACTTGGAGGTCCTTGCATATATTGCCTCACAGTCGATGATCTATCAATGCACTCAGTTCTGATACCATTCTGATAGCAACCTTATGACAAAATAGAGAACTGAAAGTTTTAACAGAGAAACACGATGAAAAGCTTTGGATTTAATTCCAAAACTGGCTTTATTAATTTGAACTAATTTATAAGGCATAATCTTGTCAATTCAACAGTTCATGTATGATTTAGCCTCTGCCCTACCAAGGGTAAGCTTTCTCTTTCATCATCATTTCTAAACTATGGAAGTAAAAACATAAACACCAAGTTTTACTTAGGGAAGCTCCTTTACAACACAACCATTATTTCATTATTTATATGTTTCTAGGTTATAAATTTGAAAGCAAAGAGTTGCAGATTTGCACAAAGCAGGCTGAGATGCACAATCCCAAACTTTGAATAGGTGAAAACCCTTGGACTATGATGATTAGTTCACTTGACTAACACTTTTAGGTTGAATTTTAAAGGGAAATATCTATAGGGCATCTTGACATGAAATCATAAGCTTCGATTGATGAAGGCACCTACAAGTCTAGGACACCTATATACATATACCATCACCTTTAGCTCTAGATTTTAGTTATTATAGGTTCATCTCTACATCTCATTTCCAAATAGATATACTTTTGTGTTGGTTTTCTTTTCTCTATCTTTCTATTTATGCTAAATATTATGAATTTTCTACAATTATATCTATATTATCATATTTATTTCCAACATATCATTTTTATGAACCTAACATGACGTACAAATCTTGAACACAGACAAAAACTTGTAGCTGAAGGTGTTGATTTATAGAGATAGGTGCCCTAGACCTACAAGTGTTTTCATCAAAATGTATTGTTGAAATATGTGTGTGTGTACATACATATGCATATGCATATCCATATCCATATACATATTGAATGATGTGAAAATGTGAATTAAAATAATGGAAATAATACAATACAAATTCACAATCCACACAAACACAAAATGGAATTTAAGACCCACATGTATAAAATCAAATGATAAACAATAACACCAACACAGAGACCTTATAAGCCTCCATTTTTATTTAAGACTTGCTTGAATGCTTTGGTATGTAGATTTGCTCTCGTATTTTGTAGCATAACTTCAATATCATCTTGATAATATGGATAATTGATGCCTGATAATGATAGTGCTAGCTCTTGATAGTGATAATGCTTGATGAATGCTTGTTAATTTGATTATATGTTGGTACCCAAAAGTGCTAGGAGAAAAACGAGTGAATGAAGGTCTTATTTATACGTCTCACATCATATTTGATCAATCATAAAGATTAAATTGCAAGAACAATGGTTCTGAAAAATTAAGAGAATGTGAGACCTATAATGCACATGGATCGGTGAGGTGGAAGGACAAGATGAGGTGTAAATGTATAGATTAAATATACAAAGTAAAATTATTTATTTGAGGTGGGAAATTTAAATAAATTATTTAAATTTATTTATTTAATTTAATTTTGAGATGACTCAAAGATGAATTAATCAAATAATAAAATTATTTAACTAATATCAGAGAGAAAATGAGAATTAATTAATAATAATAAATAATACAATTAATAATAAAAAAGAAAAGAATAATTAATTATTTAAATAATAAAATTATTTAGTTAATACAAAAAATATTAGCTTAGATAATTCTTTAATCAATATGGACTAGAAAAATAATGCTATCTAGATGACAAGATAAAAATGCATAGCCATTTTTAGATGTCTATGTTTTGCCCCTCTTTGAGAAATGTTTTTTACATTGTTGTTTCAACGAAAAATGATATTAATGATATGCATCAACAATAGGATAGACATGATATGCACCAACAAAAGATAACAAATGATGGATGGATTCCTCCTTGAGAGATTAGTCAGAAGGTGACTTCGGTTCAAACTCTTGAAAAGTGGTGAAAGAAAAGTGCGTGAAAAATATGTTTGTTACAACTAGATGGAACTATATGCAAGTTAGTTAATTGATCAAGTGTAAGGTAAAACATATAAATGGATAATGTAATGGATAGGGGAAAGTGCAAGATGAGTAGGATATGATAGGATAATATGGAAGGCTTTGATAGGATATGTAAGATGGATGTATATGATATGAAATAAAAATTGGATAGATATGCCTTTTGTTATTTGTTATGATTTGTATAATCATTGAGTGATTTATAAAGAAAATAACACATATGAGAACAATGGTCAAGATCAAAGATAATTGTGGACAATAAAATAATAAAGCAATCACTATGCCCGATTCATCACTCTCCACTATGGTACTGAGATCAAGGGTTTCATGAGCTTTCTCGCAATAGGTTAAAGATAAAGATAGAAAGATCAAAGATCAAAGATTAATATATACAGATCAAGGATCAAAGATTAATATTAAAATATCAAAGCTCCAAGGATCAAAATAAAATGATAAATTCAAAAGATCAAAGATAAAGTTAGCAAGCAAAATGACCAATTGACAAAGAAGCTAAACATTCAACACATCTCTTGCCAAAAGGATAAGCTCAATGTAGATAAACAATGCCTGTATAGGAAAGATATGTCTATGAAGGAATAAATAGCTAGATAAGGCCTAGTATAGGAAGGATACATTTTGTCAAGGAAAATATAGCTCAATAAATAATAATAGATATGCAATAGATTAGGCAAGAAAGATTACAAGAAGCAAACTTAGGTCAACACCAATCTTTTGCTCAAGATTTTTGTGAAAAATCAAATGTTCTTGTCTCATGATAGGCATAATTTGGATCTTATTTTTGGTTTGGTTTAAAGTTTAAGTTTGTAATATTATTTTTTCAAGATAATGATATAGATATAATCATGTGACTAGGTCAAGAAGATGCCCCCACTTACGAATGAGGTATGGTGGGATAGGAAAGATAGATGGAGTTTCCTTTTTATATAAGTGATTTTCAATGTGAACCTTAGGTTTATAAGTTTGACCTTCTTCTTGGAGATATGGTGATGACACGTTTGATATACTCGATAATGATAACCATATATGAAATCTAAGAAATAAAAAAGATCAAATATGGGATGCGGATAATTAGGTAAGATGAAACATATAGTACAAAGGATATATATAGGACAAATAATATCGAGATAGGAAGGTGGAATGAGAGACAACTGATGGAGGATTTGGATTAAGGGGGCATGAGACTTTTGGATGAACAAGTCTGGATACGATTTTAGGTTGTTCTTTAGCATTGATTTCTCGGATAGGTATAATTGGATCTTGTGGAGGTTTAGGATCATGATTAAATTAGAAGGTATGTTAGGATAGTGATATAGGAATTCAAAGGAACACTTTGATCTTAACTCACAATAGGATCATGAGCTAGAGTAAAAATGATACTTTGCTCTTGATATGGCATGGAAGAGATGCCTAGGTCTTGCGACAGAGAATGGCTATGAAGGTCAAGAAGGAATGAATCTCAATCTTGCAATTGAATGGGTGCATTGGGAAGGATACTTTGATATTGATTTAACATCTTAGCTTATATGTTGTTGTCTCACAAGTGATACTTTGACTTGGATTTGTGAAGAGATAAATTGATGTTATAGAAGGTAAAACTTATTATAAACAAGCTATGGTATAATCATAGGCCATGGTGGAATAGTCAAAATTCTTAGAGGAGATAACATTGTTATAGGAATTTTCCTTCCCATGTTTAGGGACTGGGTCCTTGAAATTATTGATATATTCTTTTGTAGTATGGGGTGTGTCTTCAATAGTAACATTGCCATTGTCTATGAGGTCTTGTGTAAGATGTTTCAATTTAATGCAACTTGAACTGCAATATCCCTTGATTCTATGGTAATTGAAAAACTTGTTTTCTTTATACCATGGTATTTTTATTGTCAGTTTAGTGTTTCTTGCTTCAGCTTGTGTGATTATTTTAGCTTGAACATTAACAATATCATGTGATTCCCCAAGAGAAGTGAATTTTATTATAGGGTTTTTAGTTCTCCTTGAAGTATTATCTTCTCTAGAAAGTGTAATACCTTGAGTGTTTGTGATATATTAGATGAAGTTTTAATAAATTTTGATTCCACAACACCATCATTCACAACATTCTTGTTCTTATCCCAAAGGCAATGTTTATCTTTAGATGTTGAAGGGTTGAATTTTTTAATCTTTAATAGTGATACCCTTTTCTATGATTGCATCAAATTTTTTACACATTGAACCTTCAAATGAAAAGGACATTTTATAAATTTAAGTTTTGAAAAAATATATTGACAAGTTGTTTCTCAAGAATAATTTAGTGACACTTGCTTGCTATATTTCTCCATCATTGTTAAAATTAAGCAAATGTTTGACCATTTTTCTATTTTGTGTTGTACAAGATGGTCAAATACTTTATGTTCAAAGTTGTATAAAAAGTGTGAGATAATTTTTCCTACCAACTCATGAAGGACTTGATTCCATGAGGTAAATATGAAAACCACTAGTCAATAGCTTGATATACCAAGCTTCTTGGAAAAATATACATAATATACGTATAATTGTAACCTACCTCCATGCAAGATAGGTAAAATTATCTCACATGTTCATGTAGGTCACCTTTTCCTTTATACTTGTCAAATTTAGGAACCTTTCTCTTGATTTTCACTCTTCTTTTGGTTAGGAGATGACAACTTCTCAAGGTGTTTCTTAAGAAAATTGTCCTTATCAATACCCTCCCTAGCTCCCTCATGTTGCTCATTTTCCCTTTCTCTTTCCAAACTTTTTCTAATCAGTCCTTTTTTGTGCTTTATATTTATTAACCCGGTGAGGGTATTATTTTGCCCAGTGCCTTGATTTATTGCATATAAAACACACAAAAGGAAAAGATTCAAACTTGACAGGTTGTGCCTATATCTCCAACTTGGAAACAATATCAACAGATGAAGGAAGATCATTAAACTGACAGACACTCACACACATTCTACCATAGACAAGTCTAGTCTTGGCAGTAGTCATTGGGTCAATAGATAAAAGTTCCCCGAACAAGCTAGAAATCCCTCTAAAAACATTCTCATACCATAATTCCAGGGGCAAACCTGGAAGTTTGACCCACACAGAGGCCGAAGCAAAAATAAAATCATTTAGGTCCATCTTTGGGGACCATCTTTGTAAAGCCAGTGAAGACTTCCCTATGATCCACATTCCACCACATAAAACATTTGACAAATATTTTTCAAAAGAAAAACCAAAGGAAAAATAGCCTTTTCGCATATCAACGATATCAATCTGGCCTTTCAACTACCATTTCTTCTTAGAAAAGGCCCTAACCACATCAATATTAGGTCTAGGCCCCATAAATTTTCCTACCAACGTATGAGCCATAAGATAAATGATATGGTCAACCACTAGGTTAGGGACAAAAATGCAAAACTTACTAGTACCTGTATCAAAGATGTTATTTACTTGCGGGAAGACAAATTTACCAATCAACTTTACACCAAAGAGAGAAGACCAAGGATGGGCTTTAGCCGAGATATTTGCTGGCTTATCCTTGGGGCTTTCAGAACTTTGTCCTTCACATGTTCGTTTCTTCCCACCTGGTTCATTGGGTATCCCAATCTCCCGTGGGTCCCCATCCTCTGAATCTTTACCAACCTCCTTACCTTCTTCTGACCTTTCTCCCTCGTGACCATCTTGAAGCGAATTGACCTGTAGAGATCCAACATTACCTGCAGAATCTCCAAGCTGACCGCCATAGATGGTATTCTCGCCTTCGCTCCCCATTCAAAAAAATTTCTCCTTGTTATTTCCTATGGTGTTGGATTGGAAAGAATGTTATTACTGAAGGATGCAACAATTGATTTGCCATTGTAATTCATTATTAATATAATATCAATATTTTTCCTACAGATGTCTTAGTATTTTTGCTTGTGCATTTGTAACAAAAAATTCTGTTTGATTTTGATGTTTCTATAATACTTGTTGTTCTATTTCATATACCTTCTTATTAATATTTACATCATACACTTTTGTCATAATATATAACGTAAAAACTCTAAGCTTTATTATGAATATGTGGCTTTTTTTTTCTTCACACACATACAACATCACTTATTGTTGAATTATCAAATTCCATTACGACGTGAATACTCTATTTACTTGGGAAGTTTTGAAAATTGTTGCTCACCTGACTGCTCCTCACTTGAATAAAGTACAAATTTCTAATTTACTAAATCACCTTATTGAATTTCAATCATTTTGTTTTATTTCTGATTTATGTTTTCTCTCATTCCACATGAGTGATATTTGATTGACACCAAGAATGGTCTTTTCCATGAATTATCGAGTGTGCCACATTAATAACACCCTATTTGAGTTCTTTTCATCATAAATTGATTTCTTTCATGATTTGCGATTTCTGTTAGTCCTAGATTGCCCAACCTCTTTTATCACTACTGATATTGCTTGCATATGCCACAATCTTTTTTCTCTCGTGTCTCCACCCAAAGGGTTGCCTATGATTTGACCAATGTTAACGTCTCGCTCGAATAGTTTACAAGTTTCTAATATACAAAATTATTTGATCAAATTTCACTCAATTTATTGTATTTCTCTTTATTGTTTTAGCTCAATTTGTAATTGACCAATCTCATTGGTAATTACTCACATTAATTCCACATATCTTAAAAAAAAATCCACATTCAACATGAGTGATATTTGATTGACACGAAGCACAATCTTTTCCACAAATTGTCAAGTGCGCCTCATTAATAACACCTTGTGGAGAACAAAGGATGTAAATGTATTTCGATAGTTTTTCTACACAAATAGAATTACTCCTTGTGTAATGCCCTGCCAGGGAACCCAGGAGAACTTAACCTAAACACGACACTAAGTTCACGGAATAATTTTTTTAAAAAAAAAATATATTTACAAACAATATTAATAGCAATGCGGAAGCAACACAATGAAGTACATGACATACATGAAATACAACTCATAGATGATTAACATTCCTCAAGGGTTCCTTGACGTAGAATTACTTAAACAACTAATCTACGAATACAAATATAAGAACTAACATAAAGGTTACATAATCTGAA
>MU223805.1:1752233-1768260 GCA_018584345.1 Thuja plicata | reverse complement strand
ATGTATTTAAATAAAATACATTAGAATTGGTAAATGAAACTATTTAATCGATTTAAATTAAATAGTTAGAAGAATAGGAGGGAAAATAATATTAATAATAATATTAAGATTTTGAATGTCTACAATAAGATCAACATACATCCTTCTACATATCCCCATCTTCACTCATTCTGATTCATCTATACAGTATCCGTACACTTCTGTCAGTCATCATACAATAGTAATAACCAACCTGTTCTTCCTCCACAGAAACATATATTGACATCAGTGACAAAACATGAATGCAAACAACATCAGTAGTAGCCAATTCCAAAATCATCTAACAATCTCCCCCTTTGGCATTGATGGCAACATATGGGAAAATCCATCAACCCAAAAGTACTCTCTCTCAATACAATCTTCTCAATATCCTCAACACAACTCTCCCTAAAATAGTAGGGATTTTCACATAGAATCTCTCCGCCTTTAACAACAATGGAAAAGGGTGCCATAACTTTTCATCAATTCTTTTGCAAGGTGTAGCTTTTTCAAATCTTCATGTTTGTAATAACAAGGTGCAAAATCACCTAAATATATTTTGTAGTGTTCCTGCGACCACTCCTCCTGAGGAGTAGATCCATACATCAAGTCCAGAAAATGATATAGCTCTGAAAGCCACTGGACTGATGCATACATGCATCAATTAATTACCACGGGGAGGGGCTCTCACCCCAAGCATCCTTCTGAGATACTCAAAAGCATCTTTTGGAAAAGGTTTTGTAATTATATCTGCTATTTGTTCCTTTGTGCTAACATACTCCAATATAATCTCTTTCTTTGCTACCTTGTCTCTCAAGAAATGATACTTAATAGAAATATGTTTAGTCTTTGAATGCATTACAGGATTCTTTGACATATTCACCGTGCTAGTGTTATCACAATGGATAACCACTGGCTCTTCAAAAATTATTTCAATGTCCTTCAACATTTGTTTCATCTAAACAACTTGTGTACAATTTATAGCAGCAACAACATATTTAGATTCAACAGTAGACTGAGCTATACAATCCTGCTTCTTACTTAACCATGAAACCGACCTTTTTCCAAGGAAAAATGCTCCACCACTTGTACTATTTCTATCATCCACACTACCTGCCCAATCAACATTAGTATAAGCATGTAAAATAAAGTCATCATATTTTTCATACGATAATCCATACTCTATTGTTCCTTTCAAGTATCTGAAAATTATTTTCACAGTAGCAAGGTGTGTCTCTTTAAGATCTGCTTGATATCTTGCCACAATTCCAACTGTATTGGAAATATCTGGTCTGGTGTGAGTTAGATATTGTAGACCTCCAATCATTGATCTGTACTTTGTCTGAAAAACACTCTGAGTTTTATCATTATTAGTAAGTTTATAACCAATCACCATAGGTGTCCCAACAGGTTTACAATATTCCATTCCAAAATTCTTCAAAATTTCCTTAAGATACTTGGTCTGAGATATAAAAATACCATTCTTGTTCTGATTAATTTGCAAACCAAGGAAAAATTTCATCTCACCAATCATTGACATTTCAAATTCATTTTCCATCTCTTTAGACAACCTTTTACTCATTACATCATTACCTCCAAAAATGATATCATCAAAAAAAAGTATAAAATACCTTTCACCATAGTAAGATCTTGTTCTTGTAGGACCACACAGATTTGTATGTACCAGATCGAACTTCTCTTTCACAGAGTAAGATTTGCTTTTAAAATTGCTTCTAGTCTGCTTTCCCATAACACACTCTCTACACATAGTGTTAGATGGTTTCACAATCTTAGGTAGATCTCTTACTGAATTAGTCATACTCGCCTTCACAATATTATCAAAGTTAACATGAAAAAATCTTCTATGCCATAACCACCTGCCATCAACCTTCGCAATAAAACAAGAAGCTTCAGATGTATTCAATTCAAATACATTGCCTCTAGATTTAGTACCAGAAGCGATCAAGTCTCCTGACTTACTTCTGATAGAACATTTCCCATCAATGAGTTTCAATTGATAACCCTTGTCCACTAGCTGTCCAACACTCAACAAATTATGCTTAAGTCCATCAAGAAGCAATACATTATTAGTATTAGTTTTTCCATCCGGAGAAATACATCCAACTCCAATGATAAGCTTAGGAGTATTGTCACCAAATCTTACAACACCACCATCATATTTTTTCAGACTAACAAACTTATTTTTATCTCCAGTCATATGATGTGAAAAACCACTATCTATAACCCATTCAGATTTGTTTTCAACATGAGATACTAAGGATTTTTCTTCATGTATAGGTTCATCATCCTTAATAACAATAAATCCAATCTCATCATTGTCAACAACTTCATCATCAGAAACACCTTCACTAGAATAATAACATTCCTTGTCTTTTGAATACTTAGATTTATAAAACTTAGGTTTATGCTTTGGAACCCTTGTAGCACATTGAGATGCAAAATGACCTATCTTGTTGCATGAAAAAAATTTCAAAGGCAATTTTTCTCAAATTTACCCTTACCTCTCTTTTCTCTTCTAGCGATCCGGACCACAACTTCATCTAGCTTTCCTTTTTCTTCATGTATCTGTTCCCATTCATCATTATATTCTCCAAGTTCTTCTCTCAAGTCACTATTTCTGGTGCTCGCAATTCCTGATAAGGTCATTTTGTTTCTATGCACAGTCGCCTTGAATTCTGACTCAACTTTAGGTAGAGATCTCCCAGTTCTGCGGCCTCAAAGGTAGTTAGTTTCCCAATCAACATCTCTCTATTGAAGTTCGATGTCAAAGGTATAATCTCTTCTATAGATTGTACTTTGGTTCTGTATACAGGTGTCAGGGATATGAAAATCTTTGCAATCACTTCTTCCTCACTGTAAGTACCTCCAGAATTCCTAATGCCAATAACAACTTCAATAATTCTCTGTGAATATGCTCTAATGTTCTCATCATCTCTCATTTTCAATGTTTCTATCTTTGCCTTCCAGTTCTGTAACTTCACCTGCTTTGTAAACTTATCTCCTTCATACAATGCTTCCAATCTTGTCCAAATTTCATGTGCAAAATCTAAATCTTTTACCTCTGTAAATTCACCTTCAGAAAGTGCGCTGATCAATGCTTCCCTCACAACCATGTAACATGAAAATAACTTCTTTTCATCTTCAGTAGCTTTATCCAATTCATCCTCAACTTTCATATGTTCCTTTCTTTTAGTAATCATCCAGTAGTTGATTCTCAAATATAGCAAATGTGTTCTCATCTTGTTCTTCCAACTGTCAAAGTTTTTAGGATCAAGCTTCAGACTATCCTTCCTATAGTAAGTCATCTTCAAGATCACTTCAAGATGTTAATCTTTCTCTCCAAGGTCCAGTTACTCTGATACCAATTGTTAGGAATATCAGTTCACCAACACAAATGAGAGGGGGGGGGTGAATCATATGTGAGACAAATTATTAAACATTAAACTTTATAAATAAAAATTTCATCCAAATGATAACACAATAAATTCCAACACAATAACACAATCCTTTGTTGTCGAGGAAACCTTGTTAAAGGTAAAACCTCGGTGGGAATTAGCACCCACAAATAATGTACTAAGAGTATAGTATCCCTGTTAAAAAATTTAGCCATGTTAGGAGCTTATTACAACATTACAGTACACAGTCCTTGTTAAAGGACATACCCTATTAGGAGTCAAGAAAAATGGTGGGCTCACTGCATAAAGAAGGTTAATACCACCCTCAAGGACTTACAGTCTGAAATACAAGTGCATATAGAAAATATACAATCCAGTGAACTGTTTGATAACACCTATCTTTGCTTGGTCAGTTCCAATGAAGTACAATAACCATATCCTCTGCTCTACATCCAACAGACAATCAAGCTCACAACTTCCACACTTCTCTGTCTCTTCATACATAGACACACACACACACACACATCTTTTCAAAAAGAAAAGATCTCTCATATATGCCCTATTACAATAATTGATTAGGTTGGCCAATTAAGCTTTTCCAATATACAAATAATTATTTAACCCCTTGCTAAGATACACACAGTACATATAGAAAGTATACATTAATTACAATACATCAGATATAATCCAAGATTCGTAATCCATGCTCACAATCCACAATACACGCTACATCTCTGAAGTTGGCCCCAAATAGGTCTCCTCCAAAATACACGCCACAACTGACGTCATCAACACTCATACGACTTGCGACCCATAACAAACATTCCTGAACATGTCTTTTGTCATCTTTTAAGCTCGCATAACCTGAATCTTCATCCCCTGTAAGATATACTCAAAACACAGAGACTCACTTTGTCAATCATCACTGTAACATTCCATAAACCAATCTTCACCAAAACATCTATACCTCATCCAATATACAGTATTAAGCCAAGCAACCTTAGAAATAAGATCAACATACATCCTTCTACATATCCCCATCTTCGCTCGTTCTAATTCATCCGTACAATATCCATACACTTCTGTCATTCATCATACAAGAGTAATAACCAGTCTATTCTTCCTCCACAGAAACATATGTTGACATCAGTGACAAAACATGAATGCCAACAACATTAGTAGTAGCCAATTCCAACATCATCCAACACTATCATCAGTCCCCAACACAATTTTGGCTCTCCAGGGTATTACACTACTGTTGGTAATGATAATGTCCCCCACCATGTCATATTTATCATTGATAGATGACATTAGAAGGTTTGCACATACAATAACTAAGAATGGAAGGAATTGGAAAGAATATAAGAATTGTCCTGATAGTGCTTCTCAAATTGAACACAACCCATTGTTGGTTTGTTATGACTGATATTTGTATTGTATTTTTTTCTGTCCAATCATGACATCAACTAATATAAGCATCACATTTTTTTAACATATTGTCCATGTGATGACTGCTGTTGTTTTCACTGTAATGATAATATTGCTCAATGTGGTCTTCTGTACTGTATTGTCGCTTGAATATCTTATCCACACATGCTTTACCAATTTTACTGTATTGCGGCCAAGACTTACCTAAGTGGGCAAAGTGTGATTATACATTTCTTAATTTCAATTATTTTAACTCTTCTCAAATGTACAATGTAACACTCTAATATGCTGATGTGCACTCTATTTTAATCTTTATTCTTCTGCTTCCATTGTGTCGTTAAATCTAGAATACGAACAAAATGTTAGATGTAAGACAATTTCACTTCTGATTCACAGTCCCTTATTCCCTGCAATCCGTTCTCCTTTGAAATGGGCAATTTAAAACAATTTCCACTCTGTATAAAAATGTTCGACTATCTCAGACTGCGACAACTATTTTTGAATTCCAACTTGTACTCCCCTTGTAACACTGTTCCCGAACTATGCATTAAGTCCAATAACTCTTTCAACCAAGTGATTAAATTATTGCCATTATTATGCACAACCCTTTTAAAATATAGATCCTATTGGCTATTCGTTGCCCATCCACATGCACACAACTGCTAGTTATTTAATATTTTAAAGGAAATTCCATTTTTAAAGGATTTTGTTATTCATTTCATGGATATGTTTTTTAGAATATAATACATTTTTTTTAATATTGATAAAATAATATAACAAGGGACATGATTACTAGTTGAGCATTCTAAGTTCATGCTTTTCAAAATCTTACATGAAAATTTCAAATCACTCTTTTTTATAGCAACTTACTTGGCAAGTCCCTTGCTTATAATTAAGGTTTCAAGGCCACATCATCAATTATGATGCCACATCACCGTGCTTTTGTCTAGGGTGTCCAAGAGGGCCCTTAAAAAGTGAGACTCATACTTGTGCATTAAGTTAAGTTTTGTTGGCATAGTGATGTCAATACATTTTATTCAATCATGAGTAGTTATCATCAATACTAACAATTTTAAAGTGACAATTAGTACTACAATATTTTCAAAAATAGACTTTAAATCAACAAGTACTATTACAATTATTTGACCAATGTCCAACTATGATCCCCTCTCGGCCTAAAAACAACCCATAATGAAAATATGATATCATAAATCCCACTTTATACCATCCCCATTCAAATATGAAAAATACACACATAGTTAAAATCACATAATTAAAATTAGAACTTAAATTACATTATTGTGGACTGTGGAAATCTTATGCCTTCAAATGAAAAATAGAGTCATAGATATAATACACAGGTTGTACGGTAGGTAGTAGTTATAGAAATATTAGTAAAAGAAATAAAAACCCTAGATGGCTGGCAAATCTATCGAGCGGAAATTGTAAGCGGTGTTAGTGGATAGATCCTGTTGGAAGCCCGAAATCTGGTGAGTTCAATCATCTAAATCTGACCCCGTCATGAATATTTGGCTGTAGAATGATCTGGGGAAAGATATGACGGAAAAACTTAGAATAATTATTTTTTTGGCCCTCGTAAACTGATAATGCAGGCACAAAGGGAGAGAATAAAGGAAATTTCATATATTTGAACAACTTTATAGCTTGGAGAATGAAAGATTGACCAATTGCTGAACTTTACAAAACTAATTTGTGATTCACAGAAAAAATAATTTTGCCAAAAACTTTGTGCAGATGAAATGAATTTGCAGAAATGATTGTTTCTTCCTTTATCTTGCTTTGTCTTTAGGACTGAATTTAGCTATTTTTGCAAGCGTACAAGAGAGTTTTGGGGCACTGAAGTTTCTTTTGGTTCTGTTCAAGTGTTTTTTGGGCTACTGAAATCTATATTTAGCCGCCTTGAAGTGATTATCGGTGGCGGAAAATAGAATCCAGGGCAAGGAACTGGTTTGGCTGCTATGTAAGCAAATCATTCCCTGAGAAAAGTGATAAAACCATTGAATGGAGGGTTTTAGAATTTAAGTATAATCAAGGAATGAGAGGGTTTTGATGTTCAGTTTGGTCTGTTTAAGGAATGAGGGGGTTGTAGTGTAAACTTTGGAGCTGCTTAAACCATCAGGTGGTGTTAGTATTCGAATTTTGATCTGTTTGAGAAATGAGGTGAATTTGAATTCAATTTAGGCCAGTTTAAGGAGCGAAGGGATTCTAGTGTAAAAATCAGGACTGTTCAAGGAATTTATATTAAAGTCAGGTCTGTTTAAAGAGCGAGGGAATTCTAGTGTAAAATTCAGGACTCTTCAATGAATTTATATTAAATTCAGGTCTGTTCAAGGAACGAGGGATTTTACTGGTGAATTCAGCTCTGTTTGAGCAACGAGAGGCCTTAAGTGTTAAATTGAGATCTGATAAAGGGATTTTAGTGACTAGAGTCTTGTAATCAAGATGTCGCACAAGTTGCACTACAAGATCGGTTATGCATTTACCGAGAAGAAGCGACAGAGTTTTCTGCTCCCATCTTTGGTGGAACTCGCTAAATCAAGAGGCATTGATCTCGTTGCTATTGATTCTACTAATCCTCTTTCGAGCCAGGGGCCTTTCGATGCTATTTTGCACAAATTGCATGGCAAACAGTGGAATGAACAGCTTAAGGAGTATTGTGAAAAATACCCCCACGTGATAGTAATAGACCCTCCAGAGGCCATTGAAAAGGTGAATAATCGGATATCCATGCTACAAGGGGTAGAAAAACTGAAAATCATGGAGGGAAACGAAACTGCGGCTGTTCCCATGCAGATTGTTGTGGAGAAGCCAGATGAACTTACCAGTCCAGAAGTTCTGGAAGAATTGAAGTTTCCTGTTATTGCCAAGCCCCTGGTAGCAGATGGAAGTACTACTTCTCATTCCATGTCACTTGTATTTAACTCTAAGGGTTTGAAAAGCTTGAAGCCGCCGCTTGTTCTTCAAGAGTTTGTGAACCACAGTGGGGTGATCTTTAAGGTGTACGTTGTTGGTGATTTTGTTGAGTGTGTAAAGAGAAAGTCTTTGCGTGATGTTTCTCACGAGGAGATGCAAAGCTCTGTTGAGGGTCTTGTGCTTTTTTCTCAAATATCAAACACAGCTTCGGAGAATTGTGATGAAGGTACGGAAATTGAGCAAGCCGAGTTGCCACCAGCTAGATTTATCGAAGAACTTGCAAGGGGTTTGCGTGATGTATTGGGCTTAAGTTTGTTTAATTTTGATCTTATTAGGGACAGTAAGGCTGAAAATCAGTATTTTGTGATAGATATTAACTATTTCCCAGGCTATGCTAAGATGCCAGGTTTCGAGGCTGCATTAACCAATTTTTTCTGGAATTTGTTCCATGAAAAACATAAAACTTCTGGAAAAGAAGTTGCTTTGGGAGGCAGAGAAATTGAGGGCAATATACCTCGTGGGGAATGGACCAAAGACATTGTAAATGATGAGAAACATGAAGTTTTCTTTATTGAGGACACGGCAAAAGAAAGCAGTGTGGGTGATGGGGTTACCATTTCGGCAACAGATGTAGAATAAAGTTCTTTGCAGAGGATATTCATACTGTGTTTTTTTTTTCAGTTTTCCAGAAAATTCAACAAGCTCAATATCACGTGGATTTATTTTCTGTTAAAGATCAACCATGAAAGCAAGGTGAAAATTCTATTTTCTTCACGTTGGAAGAATTTTTGTGGCTTATTGATGCTCATTCGGTGGAAGCTGGCAACTGTAACCATCTCTAGATCTGTATTGCCTTTTTGTGAAATATATTTGAAGTTTGAACATTTTGTAAATCAGTCTCTGATCAAGTACTAGAATGACATGTTTTGTTAGTTTTCTCGCTTTTTGAGATTTAATTTCCAGGGAGGGGGAGCAAAAAAGTTTTCAGCATCCCATCGTTAATTACCTCAAGCGTGCAGAATGATTTGTGTATCAGCAGCTACTACCAACCAACGATGAATTTTAACTCAAAGGAGAATGGCAAGAAAACAAAAATCATATTGAGTTAATAAGTTTTGTCTTTACAAAGTTAACTTTCCTATCGGCTATGCATCTATTACTATCCTTGAGTAATCCAGCATTATTTGACATTATTTGGTTGGCTTGTAGAACTATTCTTTTATCGTGCTTCTCTGGTCTGTGTTCCTTTTTCATTGTTCTCTAATCCCATTGATCTGTTCTGCTTATTTGTGATATTAACATAGATAATAACTTCATTTTAAGTTTACAATTTGTCCCAAGCAAAGGTCGACAAATCTTATCTTATTTAAATTTTTTTTTATTTTGTTGGCTTTGTTCTTGCTATTGATTCTGATCTTACCTTCTATATCTGTTATGTACCTAGGGGTATGATATAATGTATTAGGTAGTAAATTAGTAATAATTGTTCCACGGGGACGTGTCCCCACCAAAAAAAACCCTGCGTCCCCTGTACGGGGACTTTTCCGAGACTTGGGTAAAATGTACCCCCATAGTACCACCACCTCTGTCACCTTCGCTGGATGGTTTGCATATGGCACATGCCATTACATACTGATCGCAACTTTTAACTTTGTGAAAACTTGTTTGCCTTTCTTAGAGCACATGCAGAGATGTTATATTACAGATTTTTCCTTGAATATTTCGATTCACCTCAATTTGTATATTAGCGCCGCTCCCCACTGCTGCCACTTGCTGTCCCCTCTCTGTCTTCTTGCCATCCCCAAATTTCGGTCCTTGGTCCTCCCATCCCTGAAACCCGTCTTTGCATCCCTGCGTCCCCGTGTGTGCATATGTTTTTTAAGTAATTCCTACTAATTAATTAGAATAAAAGTATTATTGGACGTTTGAGTGGTAGTACTAGGTTGTACTATAAATTGTAGGCAAGGGAGTCATGTGAGATATGGGAAGAATAGTGTGTGTTTGGAATCTCTTATGAGATAGTGTGAGGTGCCTTTTTCCACAAAGAGCATTTTATAGTGTTGGCCTATCTCAAGGGTTTATTGATCATTTAATTTTTGAGTACATTGGAGTATTTCTATTATTTTGTGCAGGTTAATATCAATATCATTAGAAATTTTTTATCCCCTCGAAGAAACAGTTTCTCTGGTATCTTTGTAAGTATGAATTTACTTTTGGGTGAACGTCTTTCAGGCATTTAAGTTATTTAATGTTAATTCAGTAATTATTAGTGGCTTCTTATTTCAAAAGTGGAACTTTGCTAATTACAGAATTGTGACAAGCTTATAACCTTTAACATATACTCGGTATTTTTAACATTTTTAGTTTTCATATAAACAGATTCTGTGTCAACTTGTTGGGATTCACAGCTTCTTCTGCCATGTATGAATATGTGTTAGAAACTTAGATTCACGAGTTTGCTCCTACTCTTTGTTTTTTGATCAATTTTGATTGAACTGCAACATTCATTTCCACCGAGTGAATAGAGTTGAGATGTGCTTTAATGAAAACATAGATGAAAGGACTTAGTTTGTAATCTGATTTCATGCTAAAATATACGCTATTAGCTTTGGACCAGTCTGAGGAGAACACCAATCTTCAGTGCCTTAGAGAACATTGATACCTGAACTGTTCTTTTTAAACAAGTGTATTAAGTCCTTGGCAGCAGCTTACTTTGGTTTATGTCAGTGACTTTGGCGTTCTATCCTTTGTCACGATGCATTGTGCATTGTGGACAATTTTGTTGTACTTGGGCATAGAGCAATGATTTTCTCAATCTGGTGTCTATGATCTGAAATTCAGAATATAGAACTATTAATTCGATCAATATGACATTTCATATTTGGCCTCCCCAGCCCATATGGTACTAGAGGGCATGTCACACCAGCGTCACTGGTTGGGACAAGGTAGGGCTACCTGACTCCTGCTGTCGAAAAATTGACATAAATTGTAATGATTGATAACTTCCTTTATCTTAAATTAACTCAGATTTGGATTATTTCCAATTTGTTTGTTTGGTTTAGAATCTTTAGATCAACCTAAAGAATCCACGTTTGATCATTTTCATGAATCTCATGTGTTCTAATCAATTTTGGTACTAAATTTGTGGGCTCTGTCTAAGTTCTTGTATGCAACATATCCTCTCATATAACGTAAAGTGATAAAAGAGATTGCATTGGAAAGTAGCCAGTTGAAATACTTGAGTTCCGAGCATTGAGGACCTTCAGGGCCTTCAATTATAATTATTTTATTTGTAGGCTTTCTCTGAAAGTTCTTGGGTTTAACTTTGAAATCAAATTATCTTAACAATAGAATACTTAGATGCATGAAGTTTTCACAGTCCGTCATAATTAGTTAGTAGTCCATCCTGATGGAAAAAAGTGCTACACAGTCAAAATCCAGAAGTCATAAACTACTACAAAAATCCTAGGTGGAGATGGAGGTGGCATATCCTTCTACACAGATGATTGCGACGGAAGCTCAAGGAATGATGAAGACGATGGGGATGACTCTGCAGACACAGAGCTGGTTGGGTGGGAGCAGCGCTGTTTGGAGTTTGATGAAAAGCTCATTGACATTTTGTTGGAAGACCGTGGTGAGAGAGGAAGAGGTAGTAAATGGCGTTGAGGTTGATGCTGCTTGGTTCCCCTTCTCTTCTGAGGACTTTTCTGTTCTTACTATTTCTGATGCTTGGGTGGAAAAGCCTCTGAAGAATTTCATTTTGCTCTTATTGGGATGTTATTTGGCCACAGACCAACTATCGAGTTTATTTGTAGTTGGGCTTCTGAATGCTGACCTACTCTTGGTCTTGTTCGTGTGACTGCCCTGATGAATAGCAAATATATCTTATCACAAACAACTTCAAAATTAAGACCAGTCTTATATGAGATCATCTTAGCGGAAGCGGGGCCTTTCTGATTGAAGCGGCTTCAATGATTAGGTTGTTAGGCTATTTGAAGAGAACAGAGAAAATGGAAGATCGCGGTTGGCCCAAACTTGTGACAATTGAAAGGTTAGATAGAAGAAAAAATACTTGGATGAAACAAAATATCAAGTGACTGGATAAATGGGGACTTAATATATATGAATGTCCAAATGTGAACACTGAAATCAATAAGTATGTAAGAGAGAGTTAAAATGACAATGTGGTCAAAACAACTTGGAAGAAAAAGAGAATATTACATCAAACATTTTAATCCCATGTGTGACCACCAACAAAAGCATTATTATAGAGACAGATATAAAATGGAGAGCAAAAATGCTAATTGCCCAGTTAAGAACGAGCTCACACCATCTTAGGTGTGAAATAGGAAGGTGGAAAACACCCAAAGAGGAATGGGATGATAGGGTTTGTCTTATTTGCATGTCTGGATCAGTGGAAACAGAATGACATTATATCATGGATTGCACGGCTTTTGATGACATCCGGAGCAAATATATGGATATCATAAATGTTGAGTCTCTAAATACCTTGTTTGAAGAAGATCAGATTGTTTGGATGGCAGATTACTTGGTCAAAATTAACAGCAGAAGAAAATTGATCGGCAGGAATTAGTTTTTGCCCTTGGCCTGCTTTCGGGCTTTGGGCGGGTGCTTCTTTTGTGCTCATTGGGCTAAGAGTCTTTGGTTTTATAAACTGCCTGGTCTTGTGGATGTCACTAAAAATCTTCATTCATTCATTATTCTCTTTTGAGTCTTTTAAGGACCAGTTTAGAGTGTTTAAAGAGGGTCACTGGTTTCTTGTAGATGTCATTAAAAATCTTCATTCATTCATTATTCTCTTTTGAGTCTTTTAAGAACCAGTTTAGAGTGTTTAAAGAGGGTCACTGGTTTCTTGGTAAGGCCTTTCTTTATCTGAAAAGATTGTCTCCTTTTTTTGTTTGGAAAGATGCTCTGTTGGTTTTGATGCTACCAAGATTAATTGGCTTCTATCTGGGTTCATCTCCTTAAGCTCCCGTTGGAGATTTGGGATGAAGGTATTTTTCGTGAAATTTCTGACGCTATTGATCAATTTTTTTCCATAGATGTTGTCAATGGGAGATTTTGGGTTTGCATTGAAGTTAGTTCAGAGTTGCCCAACACGATTAAACTTCGCTCCAAGTTTGGTGTCTGGGATCGGATTCTTTATTATGAGCCCTCTCGGCTGCATCACTTCCATAGTGCTGGGCACTTACTTGTCCATGTTGTACCAAGCTGTTCATGGGAAGGTGCCTTCAAATGTTATTATGAAGTATGAGATGGAGCTGGTAATTTCTGATGCTATTGATCAGTTTATTTCCATAGATGTTGTCAATGGTAGATTTTGTGTTTGCATTGAAGTTAGTTCAGAGTTACCCGACAAGATTAAACTGCTCTCCAAGCTTGGTGTCTGGGATCGGATTCGTTATTATGAGCCCTCTCGGCTGCATCACTTCCATAGTGCTGGGCACTTGTCCATGTTGTACCAAGCTGTTCATGAGAAGGTGCCTTCAAATGTTATTATGAAGTATGAGATGGAGCTGGTAATTTCTGCCAATTTGGAGAAGGCTTTAGGTTCCTCACGCAAGGAACATGCTGTGCTTGAAAGATCCTCTGTTGAGAGCCTTCTTTCAGAATGTCCCCATTTTACTCTTAATGGAAAGAAGCTGGGAATCTAATGGGAGTTCACTCTGCTAAGGCTGATGTGAGCAAAGAATCCTCGTGTAAGGTCAAGAGAAAAACTTGCAGATGTCTTTGAGAGTGCTCCGACTGAGTTTGAAAAGACTTTTAATCCCTACCCTATCCTTATCCAGAGGCCTTGGGTGAAAATGGGTTTCAGACCGCCTTGAGAGTCCATTGCCGTTCCCCTGGTCATTTGAGGGCTACTTCAGGTTCAATGCTCCAGCCAAAAGCATTTTCTGTTTGTTTTTGTTGGCCCTTGTCTTTCCTCTTGTGAGACATGTTTTGTTTGCCGTTTAGGCCGTTTTGTTCTAGCTTTTAGCTTTGGCTGTTCTCCTTTCCCGTGTTAATCTCAACCAAAATTTTGTAATCAAGTTCCATTCAGGGTGGATTTTTGAGTGAATGTTTCACAACATTCTCTCTTATGCATGAAATTGATGCCCCCCACTGATTGTCAGTTCAATTTCTAGCAATGGTTTCCTCACAATATCACCTACTCTTCCATCTTTGGAAGGAGCTAGAGTTGCATTTACAGGACCTTATATTTTGGGTTTTTCTGATTGGACCTTTTTTTTTGCTCAACTATATTTAGAAATAACTATAGGCTTGGTGCACGCTAGCAAGCTAGTCTAGTATCCATCTTGAAGATTGGCATCACAGACAGATTAATACAAGTGTTCCTAGAATAACTATAACAAATTCAGGAGCCAAGTCTAATATGCCCACATGATGATGCATCGTCATTCTATCCATGATGTGTGGCTACCTTTGCTAGTCTTTAATTAAAGCATTTTTTTAGTTGGTTGAATATCACATCTTCATTATGATGACATCTTCCCTTGCTGCCGAATATGTGAAACAGCACTACTTTCAATTTGGTATCATACACATGTTGGAATCTCTCTAAAATATCACAATTTTTTTATGGCTATGAATATTTTGAGTGAAAATATGCAATGTCCCTATGTTTGAAATTATATTAAAAAAAAAAAAAATTTCAAATATAAACTTGGGTATTTTACACTAATGGAATGGGATTACACTAATAAACTGAGTCAATATTTTACAAAAGGGGTCACAAACGATATTATAGTATAAAATTAGGATAAATACTCCCTCAAAGAAAAGTGAAAATATAAAATGAGGTCTTTTATACTTTAAGTTTATTTTAAATTATTCTTCTCAAAGGAACATAAAGAAAGTTAGAAATACTTTCAAATATCAATATTAAATTAGAATAAAGAGTGCCTCAAGATAAATTAAAATATAAATTGAGGTATTTTATAATTAAAGTTTATTTTTTACAATTCTTTTTAAAAGAATTGGAAGAAAGTTAGAATAGATGTGTGTTTTGGGATTAAATTCTATTTAAGGCAAAATAAGGGGGACATATATTGACAAAACATTATATATATCCTCTGTTGTAAGTGACAAAATATTGTAACCTCTGTCGTAAGTGACAATCCGGCCTTCTAAATCCTTGCCCAACGTTGTTTTAATGGACAACTGTCCTCCGATCACAAATTCACCATTTGCAAGTGACTCCATGCTCACAACCCTAATTTTCTCATACACGCTAGGGTTAAACAAAAAATGAATTCCTTTCTTAATTCTTTCCGTACTGATTGTGTTTGAAACCCATAAGAAAAAAAAAGTTAAGCTCCCATTTTTGCAGCTTTGTAATGGCTTCCAAAATTTGGCTCTGCATATGCCAAATTTTCATGCCAAGTCCAATTCTGTGGTTGATTTCATTGTTTCGCTGAAAATGGAAGTTATGTCCATTATTATGGTGAGGAGGTGGAGGAAGCTTAGGATTGCTGGTGGAGAACCAGAGGAATCCACCAACAATTCTAGTACACTGCACATTTTTCCTTGTTTAAAAGGACAAGTGTATATTTTTCCGTCCACATACTGATTACATGCAAGGGAAGAGCATGGCTTTTCAATTTCTCAGTGGCCACTAAAACACATCTCCACGCAAGGGGGAACATTACTACTATGTGTTTCGTTGTACTGATGTTGCCATTTGGTGTAATGCCGAAACGTGGCCGACTGTGACTCACGACACAACACCAACTACACAACAGTTAGTTTTATTCATTTGTATAACATTAAAATACAATTCATATGTTTATTTATTTTTATTTTAAATATTAATTTTGTAAAACATTAACTCAATTTATATTGATTCAATATATATTTTTTGTTTAATATAAATAATTTAATAATGCTTGTTGTTTAATGTAAAATATAATTTTCATCTTAGAAATTTACTTAAGCATATATTAGAATGTGAAAACTTGAGATTTTATAATATATTTGTATGATATAAATTATTATTATTATTTTAAAGTTTATGTATGAATAAGGTATTATTAAAATATTAACAAATAACTTATTTTATTATTCAATAAGGTGATTGAATTAATGTAATTTTTCAAAATAATTATTCATCATGAAAAATAAGGTAAAATACATAGGTAAAAATCATCATAGAAAATAAAGTAAAATATGTAGGTAAAATCACCATATATATATATATATATATATATATA
>MU223805.1:1703080-1730972 GCA_018584345.1 Thuja plicata | reverse complement strand
ACAGGGCTGGACCACCTGGGTCGATATCACTGATGGACACCTCCATTAGTGGCTTATTGGGCACCTTTTTTGCTTACTGTTATTAACTCTGGATACTCCTTTCGTTTTGCTCTTATGAGCTGTATTTTCGTTGGGGCCTTGTCCCCTTTTTGATACTATGGTTTTCGTCATTGTAATCTCTTTTTGATCACTTTATAATCAATACAAAAAAATTAATAAATATAATAATTTTTTTTTAAAAATACACATGCAAATATTATTAAACAATCAAATATTATTAATATATTAATTTATAATTTTATTAAACTAAAAAATAAAATAAATTATTTTTAAAAATAATAAGAAAAAATTTCACATCCCCGCTCATAGAATCTTATTATAAAAGTTTAACATCAAAACATTTGAAGTTAAAAATTTTAAAAATTGTTTTTCCTTAATTCTAAACAATACAGCTATCTTTTCCTGTCCGTGCAGGTGTCAAGTCAATCAGAGTACGGTGTCCATAGAATGACAGGCCTGATGGTATGGCATGAGGGCATCCAGCCCGAAGGAATAGTCACAGGTGTCAGCTTGGATCACCCCACCTGGTAACTCTGCTCTTTGAACCGTCGGATCCATTTCATTTCCCAGTGTACTAATCCAATCGCTTTTCACCAAGGAATATTATACAAAAACTTATTGTCCACCAGATATGACAGGCAGAGCTTCAAGCGGAAACCGTAAGCAGTTCTTCTGAAGAAATCCAGTGGAAAGTCTGTTTTCTGGTGAGTTCAATCATCTAGACTTTAGTCTTTTTGATGAAAATTTGGCCGCAGAGTAGTCTGGGAAAAATATCTTAGTGGACAATTTTAAATAATTCTTTTTTGTCCCTTCAAAACTGTTAATGCTGCATAGAAGAGATAGAATAGTATAAATTTGGCATAGTATATCAATTTTATAGCTTCGAGAATCACATACTGCCAAAGATTAGTCAATGCTGAGCCTCGCGAACCAATTTGTGCTTTACAGGAAGGGATCTAGAATAAAAAATTGTTTCGATGAAGTGAATTTGCAGAACTGATTGTTTTTTCTTTATCTTGCTTCTATCCTTAGAATCGAATTTAGCTGTTTGCAAGTGTACAAGAGGGTTTGGCGGTGCCGAAGATTTTTTGGGCGGCTGAAAATCAGCCACCTTTTAGTGATATTTTGGTAGCATAAACTAGAATGTGGGCCGAGGAACCGGTTTGAAGGCTATATAAGCAAATCATTACCTCATAAATATGATATAGCGATTGTGGAAGGGTTTTAGCGTAAAAAATATAGGTATATTTAAGGAACTAGAGGGTTGTGGCTTAAATTTTGGATCTGTTTAAGGAATAAGGGGGGTTTGGTGTTCAATTTGGGCGATTCAAGGAATAAGGGGATTGTAGTGGAGATTTGGAGCTGCTTAAGCTGTGAGAGGGTGTTAGTGTTCAGATTTAGAGCTGTTTAACAAGTGGGGAATTTTTAATTTAATTTATGTCTGTCAAGGAATGAGGGGATTGTAGTGTAAAAGTCACGACTGTTGAAGGAATACATTATCATATTAAATTTGGGGCTGTTTAAGGAACGAGGGGATTTTAGTGAAATTCGGGGCTGTTTGAGTAAATTGAGGGCTTCAGTGTAAAAGATAGGTCTTCAAGGGTCTCAGTGAAATAGTTAGGTTTTCAAGGGTTTTTAGTGGCCAGCGAGAGTCCTATAATCAAGATGTCAGAGAAGTCATACTACAAGATTGGTTATGCTTTATCGGAGAAGATGCGCCAGAGTATTCTGCACCCATCTTTGGTGGAACTTGCTAAATGTAGAGGCATTGATTTCGTAGGTGTGGATTCTACCAAACCTTTTCTGGATCAGGGGCCTTTCGATGCTATTCTGCACAAATTGTATGATAAACAGTGGAATGAACAGCTCAAGGAGTATTGTGAAAAATATCCACATGTGATTGTACTAGACCCTCCTGAAGCCATTGAAAAGCTTCATAACCGCACTTCCATGCTAAACGGGGTAGATAAATTGAAAGCCATGGACGGAAATGAAAGAGTTTCTGTTCCCCTGCAAATTGTTGTGGAGAAGCCAGAAGAGCTCACCGATCCAAAAGTTCTGGAAGTATTGAAGTTTCCTGTTATCGCCAAGGCTCTGCTAGCAAATGGAACTGGTAAGTCTCATGACATGTCGCTTGTATTTAACTCGAAGGGTTTGATAAACTTGAAGCCACCACTTGTGCTTCAAGGGTTTGTGAACCACAATGGGGTTCTCTTTAAGGTGTATGTTGTTGGTGATTTTGTTGAATGTGTGAAGAGAAAATCTCTGTCTAATGTTACTTATGAGAAAGTGCAAAGCTCTGCTGTGGATCTTATGTCTTTTTCACAAATATCGAACATGGCTGCGGATGTGGAGGATCATGACGAAGGGATGGAGTGTGAGCAGGCTGAGTTGCCCCCGGCTAGATTTATTGAGGATCTTGCAAGAGGTTTGCGAGATGTATTGGGTTTACGTTTGTTTAATTTTGATCTTGTCAGGGACAGCAAGTCTAGAAACCAGTACTTTGTGATAGACATTAACTACTTTCCAGGCTATGCTAAGATGCCGGGTTATGAGGTTGTATTGACAAATTTTTTCTCGAATTTGTTCCATGAGAAACATCAAACTTCTGTGAAAGAAGTTGCTTTGGAAGTCACAGAAATTGTGGACAAGATAACTCCCAGCGAAGCAGAAGAGGAAGGTAGTATGGGTGATTTTTGGCAACAGATGTAGAGTTTGTTTCATTACAGAGGATATTTTATATTGTGTTATTTTGTTTCAGTTTTCAGTTTTCAGTTTTCCAAATGCATGCTGCAAAGAGAATTCAACTAGCTCTGTATCTGGGTGATATTTTTGCGACAAAAGATCAACCATGAAAGCTAGTTGAAGCTTCTTTTTTCTTCACATTGGAAGAACTTTCCTGGCATATGTATTCTCATTAGCTAAAAACTAGCAGCTATTTACATCATTTATAGTTTTAATATATATATTGAAGTTTGAATATTTTTAAAATCATACTCTGTGAGCCAAATCCAGTTCAAGAATTAAAATGACATGTTTTGTTAATTTTCGTGCTTTTGAGAATTAATTTTCAGGGTGAGATAGAGTAAGAAAGTTTTAATTTTTCTCATCGTTGATTACCTCAAGAGTATGTAATGGCTTGTGTATTATGGCAACTAGGAATGGATTTCAACTCAAAGTGGAATGACAAAAAACAAAAATCATATTAGTTTACTAACTCATTTCTGTATACAAAATTTTCCATCGACAATGCATCAATTGACATCCTTGGATAATCCAGCATTACTTGGATGATTAAGTTGGCTTGTAGAACTCACCTCTTTAATGTGCTACTGTGGTCTATGAGCCTTGTTCATTGTTTTCCAGACCCATTAACCTGTTTCGTTCATTTGTATTATTGACATCGACAATATCTTCATTTTATTTTATTTTCTTTTGTACACAGTTCAGTATGAGCTCGCTGATAGTGTAGGCTTTGCCTACTGTAAATGCATTTCTATTTTGTTGCCTTTGTTCTTGCTTTCTATTCTTATCTTATCTTCTCCTGGACGCTTGTTACAATATATCATTAGGAATTGTTTATTTGTTTATCCCAATAAGGAAACACTTTTTGTTTAGCATCTTTACAAGCATGTAATAATTTCTGGGTTGAATGTCTTTCAGGCATTTAGGTTATTTAATAATGATTCATTAGTTATGAGTGGTGCTTTATTTCCAAAGTGGGACCTTGCTAATTGCATTGTTGTGACAATCTTTAAGTTTACAACCCTCAATTCATTCTCAGTATTTTTAACATTTCTAGCTTTTGTGTTAATAGATTATGTGTTACTTGTTTGGATTCACACGTTCTTCTCCCTTGTATGAATGCGGTCGAGTTGATGAGTATGTGTTACAAACTTCAATGCATGGTTTTGCTCTAGCCTTTTGAAGAGTTTACCGATCTATCTGTTTATTTATCAATCTCTATTGAATTGGAACACTGATAGACACTGACCGAAGAGTTGAGACATATGGTAATGAAAACATGGATGAAAGGACCTTGTTTGTGATGTGATTTTTGTGCTAAGATACAGGCCATTAACTTGGGATAAGGCTAAGGAGGCCACCAACCTTTAGTGTCCTGACGACTTTGGTTTCTAATGTGTTTTTTCTTTAACCAGTGTATTTGAGTCTTCTCCAGCAGCTTAGTTTTGTTGTCATGATGCATTGTTGGTTGTAAACATTTTTGTTGTTCTTAGATGCTCAGGCATTGAACAATGGTTTTTCCAATCTAGCTTCTATGATTTTCTGAAGTTCTCTTTTCAAAATTTGTAACACTCTAGAATAAAGTTTGATATGTGCATAGAAGATACATCAGTTTAATTTACCATTTGTACAGTATGGATTTTATTATTATTTTTATTTTATTATTATTATTATTATTATTTGTTGAATACAATGTTGTCTACAATATTTGAAATATGCTCATATTATGGATTTGCTTATAATCAGTTGAAAAAATGATTTCTAAGAGCTTCAATTTTGATTGGAATGCAATCCACAATTGTTAATTTTAGTTTCAGATCTAACAATTGACTGATAAGAAAGAAATAAATGCAACGAAAGACAAGTGAAACACAATCACAACACAAAAGTACCCTGGGAAAACCTCCCTTGTGGAGGTGAAAAACCCATCAAATAGTTTGATGTATCAATTAAGCTTAGATGCAACTTACAAATTACAATGTTCAGCCTCTGTTAATTTTATTTCTCAACAATGGATCTGACCTGTGTAATTCCCAGTGAGCAGTATATAATCCGATTGAAAACATCAGTAACCAAGTTGCATATATGGACCAAACGCCAACAGCCAACAGAGCAGAGGTAGACCAATTGCCTAGAGATGTATATGTATCAATCAGATACCGTTATTGTATGTAGCTACAGTCTCTGCAATAACAATCGTTGTAGCAGTAAATCGCATATGTACCAGTCGTATTTGTATATTCACCAAGGCAGAGCAATGGTTTGCATATATCTCTAAGCAGATCGCACATCAATCGTTGTATGATTACTCATATGTTGAGGGCAATCTTTCATATATACTGGTCGCACATCAATCGTTGTATGATTACTCAGATGTTGAGGGCAATCTTTCATATATACTGGTCATTTTAATTATTTGATACATGCCGACTTAGCTATATATTATACTAGCCGACCTTGCAATTTTATTTTGGCGCCAATTATATGGCGTGTGTATAGGGCCGACTGAGAAAAAATGTCTACCCTTAGATGTTTATTTAATGGGACCATTCAAGATCAAATTAAAGATTTGATCCTAAATAAATAAGTAATCGCATGGCTAGAATTCGACTAGCTATAAAAATTAACACTCCCTCCTAGCTAGGACAGATTCAAGAGGACATCATACCTTTCCATCATGCCTACTTCAGAGGATGGATCCAACATACATTGCCCACAGAGGGTGGGAAAGGACAAGCCTCAAGAGATCACCTTGCATTGCCTGCAGAGGGTGATTGGTACCGTACATTGCCAGCAGAGGGTGGCGAGGAACTTTGCCACCTTACATTGCCCGTAGAGGGTGGACTTAAAATATTACAATGCCATCTTGTTGCTCATAGAGGATGGTCAAAAATAAATAATTACAATTCCACCTTGCATTGCCGTAGAGGGTGGTACACAGAATAATATCCAAGATACAAGAACAACATCCACCTTGCATTGCACGCAGAGGTGGTTACAAAAGTCTTCGCTTAAGGAAGATCAACAATACAACAAGATACAATATCCACCTTGCATTGCCCACAGAGGATGGATTAACATATATAAGCAAAGTACATCAATAAGAATGAGACTCCTCCTTAGTAATAACACAAATCTTTACAAGTCCAAGCCATTTACGGAAGTACTCAAACTTCACCCTAATAAGAGGCTTGGTGAGAATGTCTGCCACTTGCTCTTCAGTGCTGATGTACTTCAACTGGATAGCACCTCTCTGAACCATGTCTCAAATGAAGTGACAGTGAGTCTCCACATGTTTGGATTTGTCATGAAACACATGATTGGCAGACATCTTTATGCAACTCTGATTATCACAATGAACGATAGTAGAATCCAATGGTTGACCAAACAACCCAACAAGGAGCTTTCAAAGCCACACTGCTTCCCTAGATGCCACACTAGCAACAATATATTCTGCTTCAACTATACTCAAGGCAATTGAAGACTGCTTCCTGCTGGCCCAAAAAATCATGGCGGGTCCTAAGCTGAAACATAAGCCTGAAGTGCTTCTCTTTCCGATGACATCACCTGCCCAATCTGAATCACAAAATCCTTTCAAGGAAATCATGGTGGAAGAGTAACTCAGCCGATAGTCAACTGTACCTCGAAGATACCTCAGAATATGTTTAGCTGCAACAAGATGCACATTCTTGGGTTTGTTCATAAAATGGCTAAGTGCACTGACAACATAGCATATGTCTGGTCTAGTGTTGACTAGATACATCAAGGCCCCAATCAGCTGCCTATATTCTGTAGCATCTGCAAAATTAGAATTTTTTGCACATGCACCTAACTTTTTCAGATTAGTCTCCATAGGTGTAGGCATAGATTTACAATCTAACATTCCAAATCTTTTCAATATATCTACTGAGTATTTTCTTTGACTTAGCATAATTTTGTTAGCACCTTGCCATACTTCTAACCCAAGAAAATAATGCATAAGTCCTAGATCTTTCATTTCAAACTCAGAAGCTAATTCCGTCTTACATCTAAATACAAGTTCTTCTTTTCTAGTTAGAAAAAAATCATCAACATATAGAACCAAAATCAACATCTCATCATTAATGACTTTAAAGTAAATGTTAGGATCAACATCATTTTTACAAAATTCTAATCCCATTAAATACTTATCAATTTTTTCATACCATGCATGAGGAGCTTGTTTCAAACCATAGAGAGCTTTCTTCAACCTGCATACATGTGATACTTTGGTGTGGATCTCATAACCTTCAGGCTGCTCAATGTAGGCTTCTTCCTAAATGACACCATTGATGCAACTTCCAACCTTTAACTGCAACAATTGCTATTATAGATCTATTGGAAGTATATCTAGCTACAGGAGCAAAAGTTTCCTCATAATCTACTCATTCCTTTTGGGAAAAACAACGAGCTACAATTCTAGGTTAAATTTTTTTTATACTACCATCAACATAATGTTTAACTTTAAATAACCATTTTGAGGATACAATGAACTTACCTTTTAGACAAGGTACAATCTCCCATACATCGTTCTTAATTATATACTCATTCTTCATCCATGACATTCTTCCATTCAGACTGCCCCATTGCATCATTTGCATTTGTTGGCTCAATCTCAGTGAGGTTGCACATTAAGGCTACATAGTTGGAGAAGGCACGAGGTCTCTTACTTTCTCTAAAAGTGCCACGAGGAGCAGCAAACTGCTTAGCTTTTTGAATGATTTTCTCCACCCATAGAGGCCTCTTCTTGCATTTTAAAGTGTTGCTGGGACCTTCAGAAACTTCCAAAGGTTTATCATGAGTGGGTGGTTTAGGGATATATGTAGACTCCCTCTGAAACTCAACATCATTATCAACATCCATCTCAAGATTTTCGTTAGTAGCATTTTCATCTTCAATCAATGACCTTTTAGATTTACTTAAAGCAATATTCTCTTTAAAAGTAACATCTCTACTTACCTCAACATTCTTTTGCCCTGGAACATAGATTCTAAAAGCTTTGGAATTTTCGCTGTAACCAATAAGAATACATTTCTTACTAGATGCTTCTCGTTTGGTTCTTTTCGCGTTGGGAATGTGAATGTAGATAGGAGTCCCCAAGATCCTTAGATGGCTGATGTCGGCTTTCAGTCCAGTGAAAGCTTCTTCCGGGGTCATGTCCTTCAAGATACTACGAGGACATCTGTTTTGGATGTAGACTGCAGTCTTGGCAGCTTCAGCCCAAAGTAACAACTTCAAATCTTGATCATGAAGCATGACTTTGGTTGATTCAATTATGGTTATGTCCTTTCGTTCAACAACTCCATTTTGCTGAGGATTACAGGGCACACAAAACTCCCTCTTGATTCTTGCTTCTACACAAAAGCCATGAAAAACGCCCGAGGTGTACTCACCTCCATTGTCAGATCTAAGAATCTTAATACGTTTACTAGAAAGATTTGCAACTAGGGATTTAAACTCTTTAAATCTATCTAAGACTTCATCAGATTCTTTAGACCTTAAGAAGTAAATCCAAGTCTTCCTAGAGAAATCATCTATGAATGTAACATAATATAAATAACCGCCAGATGAAGCTACAGACATAGGACCACATAAATCAGAATGTACAAGTGCAAGCTTTTCTTTGGATCTAGATTCACTTTTACGAAAGGAACTTTTATTTTTTTTACATATAGCACATCCCTTGCATACATCATCATGAACATGATTAAGTTTAGGCATACCTTTTACCATTCGTTCAAGAGTAGGAAGGGCACGATAATGAAGATGACCAAGTCTTCGATGCGATAGATCACTAGTCTCAGCTGCAGAATTGATAAGAGCCTGAAAAGGACGAGCTGAAAGCTCGTAGAGGCTTCCAAACCTACTGCCAATAATTCTAGCAGATTTTATGTTAGATCTTTTAGGCCAAGCTAAGACTTTATCCTCAGAAAATACAATTTGATAACCCTTATCCTCTATTGTAGAAATAGAAATCAAATTCCTCTTAATACCAGGAACAAAGAATATCTCAGAAAGCTGTAATGAAATACCAAAATCTAAGTTGAGTGTAGCGTTACCGAGACCTTTTACAGAGTATTGTGCGTCATCACCTATAACCATGTGAAGGTTGAACTCTTTCTCAATCAAATCAGTAAGCTGATTTCTGTAACCTGTTATGTGTTTAGAGGCACCACTATCAATCAACCAAGTGTCACTGTCAGTAGGCACATTACTAGATAAAGCAGAAATGAATAGGAAATCTTCATTGTTTTCCTTATCATTAACTTCATTGATGTTTGCTTCTTGATGATTTAGATCAGCCCTCCAGTCTTTAGCATAGTGGCCAAATTTATCACACCTAAAGCACCGAATATGAGAAAGATCTTTGGACTTCTTCCTTGGATCATTATAACCTTGAGTCCTGAAAGTGTCATTCCTCTTTAAGTTCTTTCTCCCGTTTCCACCTTTCTTAAAGGATTGAGTTGCAAGAACTTGGTTATATAAAGAGGAAGAAGCAAATTTTACATTTCTAGCATTCAATCGAGGTTCTTCTTGAATACAATTAGCCCTAAGACAATCAAAAGAAGGAAAATCACATCTACCACTCAAACCTTGAATAAAGGGTTCCCAAGATTGAGGTAGATCATTGAGAGCAAGCATGGTTAAGTCTTTGTCAGCCACCTTTTCATCCATAGTTTGAATCTGATCTCTTAATTCAACGATCCTCATGAAGAAGGCTATAGCAAACTCTCCTTTCTCCATCTTGATTTGAAATAGTTGCCTTCTCAGGGTAAGAGCTTTGCTTAGATTGTTGATCTCATACATCCCCTCTAGATGATTGAACATTTCATGTGCTGAGGATAGCTTACAAATAACTGAAACAAGGTGATCTTTGACCTAATGAATGATGATCTTCTTTACCTTTAACAACTTCTTGTGTTGAATCAGCTCATCCACATCAGTGGGTTCCTCCGGTTCAGTGGCTTGCATAAATTGGAGTACATCATTCTCTTCTAATGCTAAAAGAATACGAACCTTCCAAGAGGAGAAGTTAGCAACACCCTCTAACATGTCCTCTACTTTCACAACTGTCACCATGATGGAAACAACAACAAAGACAAAGAAATCTGCAAGATAATTGTTAGATCTGATTTGTTCAATATGAACTTGGCTTTGACACCATGTTAATTTTAGTTTCAGATCTAACAATTGACTGATAAGAAAGAAATAAATGCAATGAAAGACAAGTGAAACACAATCACAACACAAAAGTACCCTGGGAAAACCTCCCTTGTGGAGGTGAAAAACCCAACAAATAGTTTGATGTATCAATTAAGCTCAGATGCAACTTACAAATTACAATGTTCAACATCTGTTAGTTTTAATTTCTCAACAATGGATGTGACCTGTCTAATTCCCAGTGAGCACTATATAATTAGATCGAAAACATCAGTAACCTAGTTGCATATATGGACCAAACGCCAACAGAGCAGAGGTAGACCAATTGCCTAGAGATGTATATTTATCAATCAGATGTCGTTATTGTATGTAGCTCCAGCCTCTGCAATAACAATCGTTGTAGCTAGACGGGAAAAAACTAAAAAAGGTTCTTCTTCCAAGATAAACTAGAAGAAGACTATGGCGGAGGATTCTGAAACAGAGGAGACAGAGGATGAAGAGTATGAGGAGAAACGAAGAAAATAGGTTAAGAAAAGAAAACGTGGGGAGGTTACATGCAACAAAAATAAGAGCACCCAGAAAGGTAAAAACCCTAGCAAAAGAAGAATTGTTTTGTCCTCAGATGAGGAGGATGAGATGGAGAAGGAGCTAAGCATAGAGGATAACCTCGGAGAGGATTATGGGGAAGAGAATAGGGAGGATAATAGAGACAATAAAGATGCGGAACAAACCACCATGATGAACACATAGACTAATTGGTAGAAGGGTGTTGATTAGATTGTGGAGGAAATAGTTAAAAGCATTGAAAAAGATGCAATGGAACATGTGGTGAGATATCCCCGCTAATTTGGAAACAGGTAAAGATATTAATGTTTTTGATGATATGAAGAAAAGCAAGGATTGTCTTGTGAATTTTACCTGTACTTTGGGTAAAATGTTGGATGATATTGCCAATATTAAAAAAACAAATGGAAACTATGAAAACTGATATCAATATCATTAAAAGTATTAGCATTGGTGAGAAACCTGTTGCAGTCTGTCTGGAGGAGATGAAAGATGCGGTTGGAAGATTTGAAGCCCAGGTGGAAATTGTGAATAAAGTGTGCAACATGGAAAAACAATTGAAGGATATAACTGACAGGGCAGTGGAAGATGACCATGTAGGGAAAATCCACATTCTGAACAACAAAGTGGAAAAATTGGAGGACACGGTGTGCAAGATTGGGGAGCAATGTCCGGTTAGCTTAAAGGTGTATACTGGTCATGCGAAGATTCTGATAGAGAAAGTGGAACATGATAGAGGGGATAAGGATGGCAAAGAGGTGAAGGAAACCATGGGACCTGACAAACGTACGCGGGCTAGTACCAGGAAGCTGAGTCCAAAGGAAGATAAAGAGATTGAAGACCTCAAGAACTCTGTCAATCAGATGCAGATAATGGTTATCCAGGCACAAGACATTTTGGATGGCATGTAGTTGTCTTTTTTTTTTTGGTTCTGTCTTTTTTGTTGTCCTTGTTTATGTTTGTAGATCTGTGGGACTTTTTGTTCGATTGTTAGCCGGCTAGGCTTTTTTGCTTTCCTTTCTGGGTGCTGTGGCACAATTTCAGCTGAACTTTATTGAATATTTGTAAAACTTTTTAAAAGGTTTCGGGTCCTTGTAAAACCCATTTTTACGTAATCATAACAATCGCTATAGCAGTAAATCACATATGTAGCACTCACATTTGTATATTGGCCAAGGCAGAGCAATAGTTTGGATATATCTCTAACCAGATCGCACATCAATCATAGTATGATTACTAAGATGTTGAGGGCAATATTTCATATATATTGGCCGTTTTAATTATTTGATACAAGTCGACTTAGCTATATATTATCCTAGCCGACCTTGCAATTTTATTTTGGCGCCAATTATATGGTGTGTATAGGACCGACTGAGAAAAAACGTCTACCTTTAGATGTTTATTTAATGAGACCATTTAGGATCAAATTAAAGATTTGATCCTAAATAAATAAGTAATCGCATGGCTAGAATTCAACTAGCTATAAACATTAACAACAATATCCTTTGCTTTTATTGAAAAAGCCTGTAATGAACTTTTCAGTTGTTTATTATTTTGGTTCCTACACATTGAAACAAAAAGTCTTTAAGACTTATATCATAAAGGTGTGTTGGATAGTATGTTAAAGGTATATATTGTAGACTATATAATGCTAGTTTTTGTCAAGCAAAGGAAGTGACAACAAGAAAATAAAATATTGATAATTTGGAGAAATTTCCCGATGCAGTGATATACAATTGTCAAGCTTGAACTTGTACGTCATGAAGATGTCAATATATTATGTTAGAAATTCTTTTTGCAAACCACATTTTATGAAGATGACAATGAAAAACAATAGATTGAAAGACTATCAACAGAAGGTAGCATTAAAATTTGCATGTCTAAGCTCATTGTAATGAATACATGCAAGTGAGATTCTTCTTTTACTTGATGATTGTGTTTGGATTGTTTTTCATTCTTAAATATCAATCAAAGGAGAATGACAATGCTTTTCAAAGTCTCTTTTATCGATTTAACTCCGGATATAGTTGTAAAAGTCAAGACCTCTCTTTTCGTTTTACTAATATTGATGGTTTTTTTGTCGAGTGTCAATCCTTGGAATTTATACATGTATAATTTTGCCCATGCCATGGATGGTGGTATTTTTCTATGATTACCTAGCAATGTAGGTATTATACGTATATATATTTTTGGGTTGTTTGGTTTTGCAGTGGATTGTTATAGTTTTTATATTTGTGCCACTACATACATGGGAAAATTAGGTGGTGCAAAACCTATTGATGAGTTGACTTATAGGCCTCAAATATTTAAAGCCTAATAATTTCTTGAGTGCCATGGGTGTGAACTTAAGAAGATTACCACAAACCTGTATTTATGTTGGGTAATTAAGGGCCAATTATTGAGGCGGGTAACACCATTCACTTTTGACTCTACAAGACCATGAGGGAATCCCCAAGGTGTTGAATGATTCTATGATCACACACTTGCCTTGTGGGAAATTATACCCCTTGTACAAAGTATTTCAATGCTAGTGTCACAATACACTTGTGTTGGTTTGAAAATGTTAGGCCTTGCTCCTTTATACTACATAATATGCTTATCTTGTAGAGTATTTAAGATGTTTATAATGTTGCAAGTTGTGCGCCCTTGGTCTCCTTGTGTTGTGCAACACCGTGGTGGTTCATGCCATGACTTAACTGCCTCCCGTGCTTGTATAAGTCAAGTGGTTGTATTAGGCATTAACAGGTCGATCTTTTGCGACAACCAATAATTGGTATCAGAGTCGAGGTCACGGGTTTGAACTCCATGCTTGCGCTGGGGGGATTGTTGCAAGGTGTGCGCCCTTGGTTTCCTTGTGTTGTGCAGTGCAGCGGTGGTTCATGACATGGCTTAACCGCCTATCGTGCTTGTATAAGTCAAGTGGTTGTATCAAGCATTAATAGGTCGATCTTTTGGTGCAACAATAACCAACATATAATAGCCCCTATTACTTCTATGTACTCATATTGAGAGGCATAACTAACTAAAACCACAACAAAAAGCAAATGATTATCAATTATTTATTCAAATGTGTTGGTTGATAAGAAGTGAAGCTTAGCATATTGATGTTGGTAGAGTTTTAGGTGACTCTGCAACACCTACGGATCAGATGAAAGAGCAAGATAACTTCCACAAGAGAATGACAAGACAATTGCATTAAGATGCAAGAATGCTATTATAGCTAATGGACATAATGAAAATGTACATAATGAGTCTGCTTATATAGGCAAGGCAATAAAAGACTGATAAGAAAAAGAAAAGTTATCACCCACATAAGGTGGAATCACATGTCCACCAAAGGTGGATCATCCTCCATTATGCAATGAAGTATGTGCAACATGTGGAGGATGATAATGCGATATGTGCAATAAAAGTGGATCTCACACAGCAAGTGGAATGTGATAACAACTATCACCAGCTAAAGTGGAATTTCTCCTACACCATGTGCTAAAATAAGATGGAAACTCCTAGGTGTTTACAATGCAAACTACTATGTAATGTATAATTTTATGTAAGCATATGTAAAGTGTAATTAGTGAATATTTAATTACACCAACACCCCCCCTTAAGTGCAACTCAGGAGAATGCACTTAAACTCACAATGCAAGATGGGTCCCGACTACTAGGCCACATTAGGTACCCATGTACAATATGCAAGTGCAAATGCAAGGCAATGCAATCTCTCATAAAGCGGAGAAAGGGAGAAAACCCCATGGGACAAAACTCGCCCCCTCCCCCCTCCCCCCAAAAAAAAGAANCCCCCCCCCCCCTCCCCCCAAAAAAAAGAAAAAAAAAGAGATTAAAACACACAAGATGCATGGAGGACTCAATACCCCCTAGCACTCCATACATAATGTATTTGCAATCAATTATCCATCCATAGGAAGGAAATAAGGAGACATAATATCCCCCCATAATGAAGAATGTACACCAATGGTAGATGCTCCAGGTTTGATGTAGAAATTGCTCCATGAATGCTAAACACCATTCCTCCCCTTAGAAAGAAACAAAACCAAAGGTGCATGTATGAAGCCTCCCCAATCTGTAGGAAGAAACCTCAAAATGTATGGAATTTTTGAAAATTGCTCAAGTGTCCCCATGTCAATGCTGAAGGGTGCCTCCTCCAAATCAGGTGTACTATCCCACACTGCTGAAAAAGACATGTCAGGATCTAATGAGGATGAATGTAGAACATGTGTCAAAGACTCGACTATCTCCTCTAAAGATAAAGGGACATCCTCCAACTGTTGTATCAAAGGATCCACAATCATGTCAACCTCGAAAGAATGAACAAGTGGAGAATGAAGAAGATGGTCAGAGTGTTCCCTCGAAACAATTGAAGAAGGATCATCTTCATCAAAGAGAAGATGAATGTCATCAATAGTGTCTCCCAAATATGCAATGTAGGATTCCACAAACAAGCATGCAATGTCTGTCAAGAAGTCATCCCATGAAGCTCTGTCGGGAAGACAATGAATACCCTGCTGCACTGAATCACAAGAATCCATAACCATAGCAATAACCGCATCCTCAGGAGCAACAATGGATGTAGTCTCAAGAGGAGGAGATGGAATGGAAGGCTCAAGAACTTGATCACATGTGAGAATACCCAAGTTCAAGTAGCCAAAATTATCCTCAAAATCTGAATCTACACTAGAAGTGTGATCAATATCTGAAGAATCACTATCACCATCAGGAACACAGTCTACAAAGGAATATAACTGAGATGCATGATCAACGACCCTTATAGCAAGGATATCTCTACTCTCTAAATCTCTGACAACAATTGAATCTGGAGTGAATTCCATAGTCCTCCTTGTTGTACCATTAGTGATTTGATAGATGGAAAGGAGATTGTGGGTCAAGTGAGATACACACAACACATTATTGAAGGTTCCCTCCCCAACATCAATGATTCCTTTCCCAATCACATTCATGTAAGTATGATTGCACATCAAAATTAGTGGCATGTGACAAGGCTCAAATGAAGAAAATATGGACTGTTAAGATGCCATATGATGATAAGCCCCTGAATCTAGAAGCCATCTCCCTGTATCATGTCTTGAAGTAGCAATGAAAGCTTGTCCTTTGCCCTTATCTTTTCTACAAGTGTGATCCTTTCCTTTATCAAAATCTGCATTTTGTGAAGATGTTGAAGTAGACATTCTTGAAGGTAAACTGATTTTATTCTTCTTAAGGAGATTCTTAAGTTCATCAATATCCTTCTTGTAACAATGATGTTCATCATGTCTATTCTTCTTGCAACATGTACAAGTAAGCAACTCCTTGGATGATTTCCCCTTATTGTTGAAATTTCCTTGTTTTGAGGAGGTTGATTGTGCTTTCTCTTATTGTCTTTGGTTGCCATTGTTTCTGCTTCTTGTATGAACCCTTTCCTTGATTCGCGTGATTTGCTATAAAAACCTTAAATAATTTTAAGACTTGAGAATCCCCATGCTTATCAACTTTGATTTCTCTACCATCAACATCTCCGTGAAGGCATCAAATAAAGGCATGGTGTATGAAGCACCCATAGTTAACTTGTGGGTAATGAAATTAGAAATAAATGCTGCATATTCTGATGGAATTTTTCTCAACAAATTGTAGATCAATAGTACATCCTTTATGTCAATTCCACAATCCTTAATCATTTCCCTTAGCTCATGTGCCATAGTGATATAATCTTGGATTGTGTCAAAATCCTTGGGATCCAAATTTATGAGTTCTTGGTCAAACTCGTAGCCCCTGACTTCATTAACTTGAGCATACAAACTAGAAATTTTTCCCCATGCTTCCTTGACTATTTTACGTTGGTCAATATGGAAGATAAGGTCATCTGATACATACTTTTTTAAAGTTCCAAGAGCCATATTATTTTTATTGACCAATTCTAATTGATCATTAGGATCATCTTTAAAATCAACTTGTGCAACTATGGTTCCATCAATATATTGAATTAAACCTTTTTCCATAATCTTACTCTATGCTTTAATTTTCCATGATGCATTATAATGTGGAGTTAAAAGTGGAAAGTTAGGAGAACCCATAATGCAAAATGTAAAATGCACAAGAGAAAAAAGGGGCACAATCACTCAAGAACCCCCCCTCCCTCCGCAAATTCATTCAATCAAAGANNNNACCCCCCCCCCCCCAAAAAAAAAAAAATTGGACGGCTAGAAGGCTGTCACAAAAAAATAAAAAAGCCTGATATGATGGCCAAACGACCGTCAAATTTAAGATAGTGAAAACCTATGTTTAAAAAAAATAAATACCAGGCTACATCTAATGGCTGATGTGTAAATGGTGATAGATGACATGCACTGGCAGACCATTGGTGCTGACACATTGTAATCAAAAGTCTTTGCGTGTCACTTTGTCTTTAGGTGGCTCTGTAGTTGCATGGGAGAGGAGGGTGGGTGTACCACCAGTTGGGCTACGCAATGGTTGTAGTGGAGTTTTGGTGGCACGATCTCCACCCGAGCTCTGCGGTCGCTGCTGCATTGGTTCTGTGCTCGGGGGAGTGGTGGTCCAGCGGTGAGGAGGAGAAACTGACAAGAGTGTTTGAGAAAAGGGGTCTCCTGGAGGTTCTGTGAAGCGACGAAGGTGCTAAAGAGGATTACCGATGTTGGATTTTATCCCACATCAGCAGTGTAATTTGAAATTGCCGCATTAATGTGTAACCCGCAGGTATTAAACAAAAACCTAAGCCTTTGGTCTTTGTTGCCGATGAGTGTTTAGTCTATGATGTCGATGTGTGAGGTTTGCAGGGTTGTAATGCCTTGTACAACAATGATTGGAATGTTTGTGTTGTATAGGAATATTCTCTCGTTGCTTTGATACGCCCACTGTTTGTACTATGTTGTCAACGTTGTCGCATGTGGTCACTGACAAAACCGACACATACAGGGGAAAATCCCCAAATTTTGACATAAAATACCATATCCAAAAATAAAAATAATATAGATTTGACAAAAAAAAAAAAAAATTTTGTGGGAAAAAAAGTCGTACCCACTGTAGATTGGGTCGTACAACCCTGATTTGAATTTCGTTTTGCCTCAAAAACAACTTTTAGCAAATGAGAAAATTTATAGTTAAAATTTACCGAAATGGCCACCCGAACACAACGGTGAGGTTGGATTTGGCATAAGATGCACCCACAAGGCGCTGGACCTTAGATCTGCAAATTTGTCCTCCAAGCAGTAAAATTTCTCCAATGATGGCTAATCAATGATGCTCCTATGACTCTGATTCCATGTTAGAGTTTTAGGTGACTCTACTACACCCCATGATCAAATGAAAGGCCAAGATAACTTCCACAAGAGAATGGAAAAAAAACAATTGCATTAAGATGTAAGAATGATATTATTGCTAATGGACAAAATAAAAATGTACATAATGAACCTGCTTATATAAGAAAGACAATAAGGAGTAGATAAGTTATCACCCACACAAGGTGGAAGCACATGTCCACCAAAGGTGGACCATCCTCCATTATGCAATGAAGTATGTGCAACATGAGGAGGATGATAATGTGATATGTGCACTAAAGGTGGATCTCACACATAAAGTGGAATGTAATAACAACTATCACCACCTAAAGTGGAATTTCTCCTACACCATGTGCTAAAATAAGATGCGAACTCCTAGGTGTCTACAATGCAAGCTACTATGTAATGCATTGTCCTAAGTAATCTTAAGTAAACTATAATTAGTGAATATTTAATAACACCAATAGATGCCAATTCTAATTACGGCTACAAAGTCATGAGCTCACACGAAACTTGTATCAACATAATCTTGATTATGAAATCTTGATGAAGATCTCAAGGAAGACTGTGCATCTCATGGTACACAAACAAATTAGCTTCTATACATGCATTTAGAGATATAAATGATGATTGTAAAATACTTAATGAGTCTACTAAGTAATTCATTAATAGACCTAAACATTTATGTCAATATTGTAAACATGCACTTTACAAAGTCTTTGTAGAGTTTTGACAATCATCTAGTTGATAAATTGATCACACATCAAGAAATGAACACAATTTTAATGGAGATGCCCACTCAATGTTGATTCCAACAAGGTTGCGAAAATTTTATTGGCTTTTGACAAAGGTTTTAGAACCTCTACAAAAAAATATAAAAATAATACTTAGTCAATTTTAGATTGTCAAACTTGGGAGATTGACATGAAAGAAAAGGTTGAAGGTGACACAAGAGAGAAGGGGACTTTCAAATACGGAGTCTCATATAAAGAATCTCAAGTTAGTTGACAATAGGTGGACTATCAAAGGAACAATACAGACATTGAGAGAAAAATAGGGCAAAAATGGGACACATCAAAATTAGTGCCAATAGAGTCAATTGTGTACAAAATATATATTACGTCTTTAACAGACTCATTTACAATCCTTTCCTAAATCCACAAGTTTGTTGTTAACATAAATTTTTGGCCTTTGCATAGCAAGAGTTCTTGTGAAGTTGGTTAGCATCAATATCAATGTTTCATTCTGTGTTTTGAACATTGCCTACAACTAGGAGAATTAGTAGTTTTAGATTTTTTTGTGTAGCCTCACTAAATCATTTGTAGCAAATAGGTGCATTGAGTGGTCAAAATATTATTTTCATCTATTGATAGTAATATGTTTTTGTGATTCATAAGTAGTTACCAATATTGTTGAAATGGTATTGCATTATGCATGTTTTTTAGTGTTACATGAAAGTCACTTTTAGTTTGAACATCACCTTTTTGACACAAAACTATTTGCAATGTAATAGATATAGTGAATTTTTGCCATATGAATATGGCATTTGAGTGTGATGCATGTATAGGTTTGTCCATAATAGGTGGTAGTGTTGCTAAGTAACCTACAATAGATATAGCACCAAATTGTACGTGTTTTTGGTGGGGAAAGCTTCACACAACCTACTATATATTTTAAAAAATAGCTTTGACCCTCTAAAGTTCATATCATCAAGGAGGAGGTATTTGACACGCTTAATGTCTTCTTGAAATATTTTTATTGACTATATGTTGATTTCAACAATTCTTGTAAGAGCAACACGATACCATATTGTACAATGCATACCTAATGCAATGAATCATGTAGCCCATTGCTCCTCGAATGGCCATATGCAAGGGTTGATTGAAGGAATTTATTTTTATAGTGTTTTTTAAATAATGTTAAGTTCTTGTTGTTTGGGGATACTAGATATGGTGGTTCATTCAACTCTAATGTGAATTGGTCATCTTGTTGGGACATCTTTCTTGTACTTGTGAAATGTTGTATGATACCATGGAAATTGTTAGTAATAACGGGGGGGGGGGGGGGGGGGGGGGGGGGGGGGNCGGGGGGGTGAATCAGTGGCCTCAAAAACTTATCCTTAAACTTAACCACCAATCAATAAACCTCAGCGTATTATGTCCCTACAAGATGCATGCCATGAAATGCTTATAATGATTAACTATCTGTCGGTTTACCTTGTCTGTCCTTATTCTCCTTGATTACTGATAAACAATATAACTATTTATCGAAATACAGTAAATATGCAGAGTATACCGATAAATCTACAATGAGTTATGCAAGATATAAAACAGTAAAGAAATATATCATACACACATATAACACATAGATTTTAACGTGGAAACCTTGTTAAGGGAAAAAACTACTGGGACCGGTACCCCAAATTTTCACTCTTTTGAAGTGAGCCCTGTTAAGAGCCAACCCTGTTAAAGGTTACAAACACACTGTTAGGTGTGACCTTGTTAGAGGATTTTACACATATAGGTTGTCACTAAGTATCGAGCATCTAATGCTGCCATCCTTGAATCAACCTCTCTTAGACTGTCAATAGGCATCAGGCATATCCAATGCTACTTTCATGAATCAACCTTTTTGGCACTCCTTGGGATGTACCTCAATATATAGAAGACTGTTAAGTCCTGCTCTGTTAACAGACTTGATGCTTCAATGGTTAAACTGAAACAAAATGACCTGCTTCTAATGCAACTTGAATCGCAAATTTTCAGATCTATTTAAGTACATTACCTCTCTGATCAATGTATCAATTCAATTCTTTTGTGCTCCATACTTTCTGCTCTGTGATGCTGTGCTTACTATTCGTTGGTGTCTGCAGAATTCCTTAGCTCTCCTTCAGCTTGATTGATCAGTACTGCATGAATTTGTTCTTCATCAGTTTCTCTTTAGCATCCTCTTTCTATTCACTCCCCTTAATCCCCTTTTCATGTTGATACGAAAATGAATTAAGCTTGTCTCTTATATAGACATGATATTCACTGTTTCTTGATTCTTGATTCTTGGCGTGAAAAATAATCCAGCCAATTTGATTTAAAGCATAACTCCTGATTTGTCTCGTAGTTATCTTCTTGCCAACTGTACAAATCTTATTTAAATCAATCACTTAACTTTGGTCGAATAAAACAAAGAAAACAACCAGTTAAGTCTATCTTTAGCTCTTGTCAGTTAGATATTTTGTCATTTTCTGAACTCTCTGTTCCATCGGTCAATTCTTCAGTTAGTTGTCGGTGACAACTGCCAGTTTCGTCAGTGTGACTCCAGTTAGCTTTGGGATCTCCGTCCGTCGGGCATCATTGAATTTTTACTCGTCCGACAACTCTGTTTTCAGCTCGTTGAGCATCCTGTGGTTTGCTTCGTCGGGCAACACTGTCTTCTACTCGTCAGGTATCACTGTGACTTTTCTTCTTTGTCTTTACCGATGGTGTGCACTCCGTCGGTGTTATCTGTCACTTAGTGAATACTTGACTTTTATGCATTGTTGAAAGCATAACCTTTGTTCCATTGATTCTCTGAAGTCTTTGACATTATATACATGACCGTACAAATGATATCAAGTTGACATCAATGGCAATACAAACCATTAACTGATTTAATGCCTTGCATTATCTTCAACTTAACATTATCAAACATTTAATCAGTTACATGTCATGAGGAAATATGGGGTAATGGTATATTCATTTCATTTGTTGATATTGTCAAAATCATGTCTACCAACCATTTATACAACATTTAGATTTCTACCGCTAGCAAGGTTCATTTGTGATAACATCTCCCTTTCATTTATTTGTATTGCATTTATCAATGTCTTCATCCTCTTTATGTTTAAATTCAATCTCATTTAAGTGAAATACATGCCCCGCATGGTATTTGTTTGTATTCATTTCTTTCCAATTTGTAATAACCTCATTTTTTGTGAGAAATATGGAAATATCATGAAAATGCTTGTAGAGAAGTAGCTCACAACAACATAATATACATAATATTTCAAAGTGTTTTGAAACCTCTTGTTGAATAGTATATCTACGTGCACCCTTTACAATAGGAATAACATAAGGATAAACAATTCAATTAGTTTTGTTTCCAGTTTAGGAGGGTGTTGCATAGAATGTAGGTAGCTCAATTGTAATGCATTTTCTTCTACAATTCTTGTGATTAAATGGAATGTTTTTTTGGCCAAAATTTAATGTCTTAAAAGAGAAATTACAAATAAAGAGTGACAATTATTGAAGCATATAACACGTTTCTTGTGTACCTATATCATGGTATACAACACTCTTCGTTATGAATTTTCTATACATTGTCAAAGCTAGATTCTTTGGTCTTTGATTTCTACATATCCTTGTTATTATAACATTACAATTTTATGTTCCTTTTTTCTTTAGATGCATATTTGAATTACAATTAAGACCAAGCATTGTTGTAATGATATCATCTTTCGATTATGTATATGTAACCTATCATCATTCTATGCATGGGCATATGCTTTTTTGTTGGGATCATCACAAGATAAGGCATAGCTAACATATTATTCCAGTGAGATTTCTATCAACATTCTATAGATAAACCCTTTGTTGATATGTTGTTGCTAACATTGTTGTCATTGCTATCAAAATTGGTGTACCAGTTGATTGTGTCTCCGGCATTGAATAGAGTTGATTTATCTTATGCAATTTTGTATAACATTGGATGTTGTAGTTGGTTTAGTATTAATGATACATCTTTCTGGTACATCTACCGCGTCTGGTGGATGAAGTTTGAATAATTTTCTTCATGATTGTTGTGCTTAGAGTTTCCTGCTTATTCGACCATTCATGCAGTACATCGAGAGTTTTGGTATATCAAAAGAATTATTTTTTGGATCATTGCCTCTCGATGCTTTCCCTTGGTTGGTACTGAATTTTGTTTTGGATCCGAGGTGTGAAGAATGATGTTGTTGGTAATGGTGATAATGGTGCGAATACTGAAGATGATATGATGCGGGTATGATTATATGGTGAAGTATGCGAATCAAATAACAAGAGAGAGGATAATATTGATAATAGAGAGAAGCCGACGTCAGGAAGGTTTTGCAGAAGTGTATAGAAGACTGACATGAGATCTCGATTCAGATCTACTGCTGACTGTGACAGTGCTAATCACCGGAACTAAATTCATGCATGTGTAGATGCAATTTCATCAACTCAAGTTTTGTCTGTAAGATCAATTTTTGTATCAATTGTGATAGCTATTTCTATATTTATGGTAGTGAAACCAATCGACAATGAGCCGTACCTGTAGTAAGCATTGTAAAAATCACCTTAACCGGTGTCACCATAACTGGTGTTCTTATTCATGAGAATTAGCTTCTCCATGGTTTTTCCCATCTTGGGTTTTCACGTAATTCTGGTGTTTATTGTGTATTGTGTATGTTTTGTGCTTTCATGTTTATCGATGTTTAGATTATCAGTTTGAGTTAACATTATTACTGGTACAGTTAAAGTTTAAAAATATCTTGGGATAACTGATTCACCCCCCTCTCAATTATTCATGGCTTTTCAACACCCTTTTTATGTTTGCATGTTCCTTTAGTACATTTTGTGTTCCTTTGGACATAATTGATTATATCTTCCTTGTTATTAAATGCATTTTTAGAGATCTTAGTTTTTTTCAACAAGAAAACCATTTGTGAGGACTAATTTTGTGTTTTGTTTGTTCTAGATGGGTTATGAGGGTTCCAAATTGTGGAATTTGTCAAAAAAGATTTTTGCATTTTGTATATCTTCATGGTTTATGAAATGAAGCTTTTTCATGTCTAGTGCATTATAAAGCCAAAGGAATCCAAGTACATGTGTAGATCTTCAATGCTACCATTCACATGTATATCAATAAGTTTTTGTATAGAGGGTGTTGGAAAGCTACAATGGAAACAATTGTTGTTTTGTCATTGATGTCAAAACTTAACTAGTGAGACTATTGTTATCTGTTTGAGTACCATATCTATTGATGGTTGAAGAAGATTTGAAAGCAAGGATAACAAGAAGACCAAGTGAAATGGTTGAGTTATGTGAAATCACAAGAGTACTTGATCAGTTGGCGCATTGGCAAAGTAATGTGTTGTTTATCTTTTGATGACAGTTTACTGAGAATAGTTTATGCTGAGCGAAGTCTGTAATGACCGAGCGCCAGTAAATTTCCGAGGAAACCAGTGATGACCGAGCGGAAGAACACTGTGTTGGCTGAGCAACAATATTTTGGTAATTGTTGAGATTTGAGATCTTTGGCTGACATAATTGATTTTATTGGGATATGTAAAGTTAATTAAGGATAAGCACGATTGGTCCACACTATTTAAATGCATGGGTAACCGTAATTAATGCATGGATCAAAGATTTAATTAGTGATTGCTTTGGATAAGTAAATTAAATGTAAAGATGGAAAGATCTGTTGGATCTGACCTAACCTAAGAACTACGATCTTGATTAAACGACAAAGATTAATCTGACCTAGATGAAGAGGTATAAGATAACCTAAAGGGGTTATTCTTGAAAAAAAAAAGGTGACAAGAGTATGCAAGAGGATTGCATAGTTAATTGACTGATTGACATGATCTAGCAGAGAAGACTGAGAAGAGTATGCAAGAGGATTGCTTAGTTAATTGACTGATTGGCATGATCTAGCAGAGAAGGCTGAGCAAAGAAGCAGAGAGTTGCGAGAGTGATTGCTTGAAGGATTTCCAAGTAGTTCTGAAGATTGAAAAGAGAATGGAGGCCACTCAGTGAAATAACATTAGAGTTGAATTGGATCTGGATTTGCAAAGTAAGTTATATGTATCAGATCACACCTGCTGATTACTTTCTAACCATTGTATCAGTTAAAATCCTTTAACCAGGTTGACATAACAGTCATTGTATAAATCCTTTAAGCAAGGTGACATTCAGGTGGAATGTTCTAAGTCCTCTAACAAGGCCACTCCTGATAGGGTGATTAAATCTTTTAACCAAGTCACATTTAGCAATGTGTTTTGTAACCTTTAATAGGGTTGGCTCCTAACAGAGCTCACTTTAGAAGAGTGAAAACTTGATAGCATGTTATTGGTGGGTTTTCCCATATTGGGTTTCCACGTTAAATACTGGTGTCAACTTGTGTGAATGTTATGTTGTATTTTACTGACAAGTTTCTACAAGTTGATTACATCTGAACAGTAAACTGCACATGTATGTTGTTGATTTATGCTATTGCTTCCGAGCAGATTCGAGTTGTTCAAATTGGTATAAAGTTTAAATGGGTACACGTAGACCTGAGGATAACTGATTCACCCCCTCTCAGTTATTCTAAATTCATTTTAACAGAGGGGTCTATTAATTTTCCACTTTAGATTGTGAATCATTGATGCAAGCATAGGGATATTGGAAGTGGTTTATTAATTATGTTACAAGTGTGGTTTTTGTTAGTTTGAAATTTAAATGTTATATCATTTACAAAAAATTGTAAATTTAGCCATTTAGTATCTAAATGGTGAGAAGAGTGTGGTTGATCTTATTTTTTGATCATATTTGATATCCCACCATGAGAGTTGTTCCTCTTAGGGAAGAGTCAAAACACATTATCTCTTTAGTTAGTTGTGTGTCATGAGATTCTTTCTTATAGAGACAGTCTATTAATGGCAGTTGGTATGCAATCCTCTACATTTTACTTAATAAACTTTGTGTTAAGTCTTTGGCTACAATGGTGCGGTATAAGGTTCAACAAAAAATATCAAAATATTGGATGGCTTTTGAATGTATCATCATAAAACCTCATGGAACGGAACACATATTCATGCATCTTGACTTCCCTATATTGAGGTTGTAGGTGAAATGTACTGTCATTTGGAAAAGTGGATTAGAGAAACCATATCTAAATGAGAAGCAATGTTGTACTCATTTTTTTTAGAGGAGAGTCATGGCTAATAAATAAGGGTGTCATTTTCATCTTTGATTTGTAAGGTTTCGTTGATGATTTCTAGCTCATGAAATCTATTTGGTAATCTAGCCATAACTAATGATGAGTAAATCATTCCATTTTTAGATTGACTTTGACTACTTGTAGGTTCAAAGTTTGATACCACTATCTATCCACTTCTAATATTAATTGTATCAAACATGTTTGAAATATTTGTATTTGTATTGGATAGTTGCGCAAGTGAGCCAACATCTATTTTAATGTCTTTGGAGTATGAGTTATATGTGTTCTTATACTGCAATGCAATCAACATGACTTCTACTTACGTAATAAACAATATGGTTCTCTTATGTATGGATCTTTAAACTATTAAAACATCAAAGTTTGTAGTTTTGTATTGAAGAAATTTCACTATAACTTTGGCATTGCCTTGTCAATGAAGGGCTATAGAAAGTGATCCTTTCTAGTTTCTATATTTAGCTCCCTATAGTCAACATAGACCCTCTACCTTGACTCCTTTTTTTGGTACTATCACTAGAGGTGACACCCATTTACTATTATAGATGGGTAAATGAAACTTGCATCTAATAATTTTTGCAACTCTATCTTGACTATATCCCCGAGTGCTAGGTTCATCCTTCTTTGAGGCCGCCTTACTGGTCTACATCCTTCATTAATTTATATTTTATGCATGCACAAACTAGGATGTATGCCTTTCATATAATGATAATCCCATGCAAAGGAAGAGGTATGATCTCGCAACATATTCAATAGGTCTGAACGTTGTTTATCAGTCAACATATTGATATTAAGTGTTTCCCTAGAGTCACCTCCATGGGTTTGGCTTCTGTCATGACATAAGAAATTTCTAGGCCTATGATATGAACAAGAATGGCTTCCTCATCTTGGCTGTCAAGCATAGGGATTCTCTCTATCATCATCAATGTCTACTAGAATACTAATCTTCTTCTAGTGTAGGCTAAATTTTTTTCCCATATCAGAATGAGGTTGAGCTGGTGGATAGAGGACTAATTTCTTTGTTGCATTCCCATTAGATTTGGTCATGTTGACAGACCCAAGCCAATTAAAGCATCTGCACTGGCCAACCATGGTCTCCCAAGGATCAATGGATATACTCAACTTAGCCTTGTGATGTAGTACTATGAAATCAACATGCCATTCCCATGAAGCTATAGTTATAAACAAGGCTTCAATCACCCGCTTAGGTTTAATAGTGGACCTATTTTCCAATTGCATAATAGTTTTTGTGGGCCTGATATTCAGAAGTTGCAAAGCACTCATTATTTCTTTGGTCATGACATTGATGGTTGCACCCAAATCAATTAAGGTGTTTTTAATGAGGGTACCATTGATGTGAACATCCAGTACTAGATTACTAGGATCTACATAATTAAGAACCACTAAGTGTTAGGAATAGAGATCTTTATTAGAGAGAATTCAATGTTCTTTATTTGTGCTATACACAAATATTATCTTAAGTAGATATATATGTGTTTATATAATTTGTTGAATTATATTTGCAGAGATAAGTATTTCGTATGTTACTGTGGTAATAACATGCACACTGTAATTGGTATTATTCAACAACCACCTAGGATAGTATTATATATATGATATAAGAGTCATATCTATGTAGAGACAGGACCGTACGTGGCTTAAGCCACGTAGGGTCATGTCTTTACATAGACACACCCTTTCGTTAATCGATGTTTATGCATATAAACCGTGGCAATATGTAATGTGTTGCGTATAACTATCGTATGATAGTTATCTTAACACATCTCTAATATATAATGTGTGACGATAACTATCGTACGATAGTTATTGTAACATATATTCACCACTATATAATCGGTATCGACTATGGTCAATTTCACTTGCAATAGTTACATATAACTATCAATGATAGTTATCGTAACATATGGTATCAACCATATCTAAATCCGATCCAATACATATTAAATGCAATCGACTAAAGTCGATTCATTCTAACATAAGCATATCGAATCTGATCAATACAATTTCATTCAAATATATATATA
>MU223805.1:1677483-1703030 GCA_018584345.1 Thuja plicata | reverse complement strand
ATATATATATATATATATATACACATTAATTATATGTATATATATATATATATATTGATGAGTCAATCAGATCGAAGCTATAATTTAACACTCCCTCTTAGAAAGAGAGGATTGATCAGAATCATGATATCTGAATGGGAGAATATCATGATGTGAGTGCTATCATAATCCCCGACTTAATTCAGAACTAGATTTTTGTAATAACACTTAATCACTTCATATCAGGGTAATCGACATAGTCCAGAACACAAGTTTAATGTACTCAATCCTGATAGAAGAGTTTATCACAATCCCTGACTAATTCAGAATTGGATTTAGTGATAAGAATTGGTGTCAAGATATCCGACACATTCCGGATCAAAAAATTGAGCCACACGTTATCATAATTCCCGACTCAATTCAGAACCGGATTAAATGATTACTTAATTGAGTCAAACTATTGTACAAGTCGTCACCTTACAATAGTGACCTCACACACATGGAAGATCATCACCTTTCAAAACACACAATATTGTAATATTTTATTTATATTTATCCATGAATACATCAATTTACATAATAGTGAGATTTAATCTCAGAATTTTAATCACAACTTAATCATACCAAGTTTCTTCCCAAAGTACTCGATTTTCAACTTTGCTAGAGGTTTGGTAAGGATGTCAGCATTTTTTTTTCTTCAATATTGATGTAGATCAATTTGATAATATCCCTGTCTACCATGTCTCTTATGTAGTGGTAAGGAATTTCTATGTACTTGGAATGGTTGTGAAAGACTGGATTTACTGAAAGTTTAATGCAACTTTGATTGTCACAATGAATTACTGTAGGCTTTAGAGGGTTTCTGAACAATCCAAATAGTAACTTTCTTAACCATACTGCTTCTCGAGGTCCCATTGAAGCAGCCATATATTTTTCTTCAGTGGAACTTTGAGTGACCGTTGATTGTTTCCTACTAAACCAAGAAATAATTGTTGATCCAAGACTAAAGCAACATCCTGTAGTTCTTTTACGATCTATTGAATTTCAAGCCTAGTCAGAGTCAGAGAAGCCTTGGAGTTGTATCTCAACATTCTCGTATTTTAGGCCCATTCCAATCGTACCACATAAGTATCTTAGAATATGTTTAGTAGTTGTTAGATGGATCTTCTTACATGAAATGACTTAATACATTTGTAGCATAGCAGATATCAGGACGAGTGTTTACCAAGTACATAAGTGATCCAATTAGCTGTCTATAATATGTAGGATCTATAGGTTACGAATCTGTGGCTTCATCTTTGAGCTTATAAAGATTTGTTTCCATTGGAGTGATTAATGGTTTACAGTCCATCATGCCAAATCTAGTTAATATGTTCATGGTGTATTTTCCTTGATTTGGGAAAATATAGTTTTCCTTTTGTAATACTTCTAAGCCTAGGAAGTAGTGTAATAGACCTAGATCCTTCATATCAAAATCTATTGTGAGATCTTGATTTCATTTAGCAATAAGATGATCTTCTCCTGTTATTAATAAATCATCAACATAAAGAGCTAGAATCACCATTTCACCTTTGGATATTTTGAAGTATATATTAAGATCAACTTCATTTTTGGAGTACCCTAACTTGGAGAGATAACTGTCTATTCATTCATACCAAGCCCTGGGAGCTTGCTTGAGGCCTAGAGGGCTTTCTTCAATTTGCAGACATAACTATTTCTGTCATGGGTGGTGAAGCCTTCTGGTTGTTCTATGTATACTTCTTCTTCAATAACACCATTTAGAAATGTTGTCTTTACATCCATTTGATGTATCTTCCACCCTTTCGATGCTGCAATAGCGATAATAGTTCTCACAGAAGTATATCGAGCAACCGAAGCAAAGGTTTCTTCCTAGTCAATTCCAACCTTTTGAGAAAAACCCCTGGTGACAAATATGGCTTTATGTTTTTTAATACTGCCATCTGAAGCATATTTGATTTTGAATAACCATCTTGAAGAGACAACTGATTTCCCTTTAGGTCTTGGTACTACTTCCCAAACATCATTTTTTACAATAGATTGATATTCCTCGATCATCGCATCTTTCCAGGCTTGACATGTTAAAGATTCTTTAACATTAGATGATTCAAATTTTGTAAGTTCGTCCATAAGTGCAAGGTAACATCTCCGAGTTCTTCTCTTACTTTCTTTAAATATTTCATCTAGTTCAACATTATTTTATTCAATCATTTTTCTTGCCCATAGTGGTCATTCCTTATTGTTAATAATTTCAACATATTCAAGGTTAGATGAAGGGACTTCATCATTTTATATTATGTTCTATCTTTGGTTCTCAGTAATGTAGTTCCCATCATCTTGTAAGCCATTCTCCCTCTGATGCTCAATTGTGTGATTGTCATCATTTTCTATAATATTCTCCCTCTGATTCTCATTTTATCCCTCTTCTGCAAGTGTAGAGAGTTTAAGAGCAATGACTTATTCAAATTTGATATCTCTAATAATGTCAATAGATTTCTATCCTAGTATGTAGACCCTGTATCCTTTAGTAGTTTCACTGTAACCAACAAATATTCATTTCTTTCCATAGTGTTCTAGTTTGGTTCTTTTCTCTTTAGGAATGGTGAACATACAGGGGACATTCGAAGATTCTTAGATGACTTAGATCTAGTTTCTTCCTTGTAAAGACTTCTTCAGGTGTAATATTTTCTAGGATTGAGTGAGGATACCTGTTTTGAATGTATATGGTAGTATTAGATGCTTCGGCCCAAAATGAGGTATGAAGATTTTGATCATGTATCATAGCCTTGGATGCTTCAATAATAGTTCTATTTTTTCTTTCTGCTACTCCATTTTGTTGAGGGTTATAAGGTACTGTATACTCCTTAATCCCAACAGAAATGTAAAATTCTTTAAATTTTTTAGACATATATTCACCTCCATTGTTTGATCTTAGAGTTTTTATTTTCTTCCCAGTTTGGTTTTCCACTAATGCTTTAAATTCTTTGAATTTTAGAAATACTTCATTTGATTCTTTGAGTTTAAGAAAATATATCCAAGTTTTTCTAGAGTAATCGTAAATGAAAATCACATAATACGAAAAACCTCCTACTGAGAGAGTTGACATAGGTCCACGCAAATCCGTGTGAATGAGTTCTAATACAAATTTGGTTTTATGTTCATTGGGAGGGAAAGATCTTTTGATATTTTTTCCTAGGGCACACCCTTTACAAGTACGAATACGATTTGATTTTAGATTAGGTATACCTATAGTGATTTTATTTATGGAAAGAAGAGTGCTAAATACAAGATGTCCTAATCTTCTGTGCCAGAGTTCATTAGAGTTTGTTACTTCATGACATAGAGCTAATTTGTGATTTTTACATAATTTGTATAGGATATCATCCCTATACCCTATAGAAATAGCATTTTTAATGTTAGTGTTTTTAGGCCATATTATCACTTTATCTTCTTGGAATGTGACTCGATAACCTTGATCGACAAGGCCTGAAATAGAGACCAAGTTCCTTTTTATGCCTGGTACAAAGAGAACATATTTCAATTGTAGGGTTACCCTTGTTTTCAATTTGATCGATCAGGTCCCAATTCCTTTCGCTGGATAAGTGGAGTTGTCTCCAATTGTGACTTCTTTAGAAGAATGTTCTTCTAGAGTTTCAAATTGATCCCTGAATCTAGTTATATGTCGTGATTCTCCACTATTGATAATCCAATTGTTTTTGTTTGAGCTCACTTCACTTGACAAGGCCAAAAAGAATAAAGATACTTCTACTTCTTTAACTTCAGCTATTGCTGCTTGGATTTTCTTTCTTTGTGGACAGAACCTGTGTGTATGTCCAAATTTATCACATTTATAGCATTGTACTTTGGAGAATTTTCTGGTTTTCTGATTTTTTCTATAGTTTGCCTTCTTATGTTTGAACTTCCTTTTGTTGCCTTTGAAATTTGAATGAGGATGTAGTGCTTGGATCTCTCCTCCTTTGTTTGGCCTGATCCCTCTTGAGATTAATCAGGATTCCTCTTGAGTGCAGTCATTCTTTAGTTGATCGAACTTAGGTAGAGAGGGGCGTCCAATTATACATTGAATAAAGGATTCCCATGAGATAGGTAATCCTCTAAGAGCTATTAATGTTAACTCCATATCATCAACATTGTTTCCAATAGTAGAGAGTTGATCCTTTAATTCAAAAATTCTTAGGAAGTAGGATGTGATTGTTTCCCCCTTGTTCATCTTTAAATTCAAGAGTTGTTGTTTGAGTGTAAGTAATCTACTTGTATTATTAATCTCATATGTCTCTTGAATGGTTTTGAATACTTCATAAGCGGTTTTTAGCCTTGCTATGGAGGGAAGAATATGATCTTTAACGACATCGATTATTATTTTCTTCGCTTTGTTGTTACGCCTTTTCCAAGTTGATTTATCAGGTTCATCTTCAGGCATCTTTAGATCCTCCTCAACATAGGAATCTAACTCTAGTTCTTGAAGTAATGTTAAGATTTGTATCCTCCATGAAAAGAAGTTTGTAGTGCCATCAAGTCTATCCTCCACTTTAATGTTGTTGGCCATAATTACTTTCCTCTTATATTTTAATAACCAGTCTGATAATTTGGAATTTAACTTATATATTGATTCTTCTTTAGAGAGGCTCTGATACCATGTTAGGAATAGAGATCTTTATTAGAGATAATTCAATGTTATTTATTTGTGTTATACACGAATATTATCTTAAGTAGATATATATGTATTTATATAATTTTTTGAATTATATTTGCAGAGATAAGTATTTTGTATTTTGTTGTAGTAATAACATGCACACTGTAATTGATATTATTCCGCAACCACATACGATAGTATTATATATATGATATAAGAGTCATGTCTATGTAGAGACATGACCGTACGTGGCTTAAGACACGTAGGGTCATGTCTTTACATAGACACGCCCTTTTGTTAATCATTGTTTATGCATATAAACCGTGGCAATATGTAATGTGTTATGTATAACTATCGTATGATAGTTATCTTAACACATCTCTAATATATAATGTGTTACGATAACTATCGTATGATAGTTATCGTAACATATATTCACCACTATATAATCGGTATCGACTATGGTCGATTTCACTTTCCATAGTTACGTATAACTATCAATGATAGTTATCGTAACATATGGTATCAACCCTATTTAAATCCGATCCAATACATATTAAATGTATTAAATGCAATTGACTAAAGTCGATTCATTCTAACATAAGCATATCGAATCTGATCAATATAATTTCATTCAAATATATATATATATATATATATTGATGAGTCAATCAGATCGAAGCTATAATTTAACACTAATTACCTAGCATAATGTCTGCCAATTGTCTTATGGCATGGATAGTTGGAGGATCTTGTTGATATCTAAAATTACTCCTAGATAGATAGCCTATGGGAAGCTTAGTGAATGGGGGACCTTATGCGTTTCACTGAGCAACCTTTGAGATTTTAGAAGTCGACTCTTCATCTCGTTTGGAGGAAAAGGGGAAGAAGTGTTATTTAAAATAGTAAAAGACGATATTGCAAAATTTTGGAACACTTAAAATGCACATGATATTCCAAAAAATAAAATATCAATGCAAGCCCTTTAGATCAAATACGAATCAAGAACACTCATAGATCTACAAATAGCCATTCAAGCATGAGACATAAAGTGAAGCCATACAATGATAATCACATAATAGAAAAACTTAAAGCATAATCTACCAAAAAAAAACCCAAAAGCATGTGCTGAAGTCAAGGAAAAGCACATAAAACATTCATGAAACAATGAATCTTGAAAAAACAAAGGGCTAGTAACACGATTGATATATTTATTCGATTCAAATGCCCATTACAATCGTAAGGCTTGAGAGAATAGGTTTCCACACAAGTACAACAAGTCCTTTTACAATTTGTTGTTAATAGAGAGTCTGTCAACTAGGAGTCCTTCATAATTACAAAGATTTGACAATATATAGAATCCAGGAAGCGGTGGCCTGAAAACTCTAGCACAAAAAGGATTAAAAACTGCGCTATGTGTCATACTCCGCTAAACTAGGAAAACAAGATCTGCATCGCTGGTCTTGAAAACTAATAGCTCACCCTCGATCTGCTAACAAAATTTGATCATCCATCATTACACTCAACTACTAGCTTATCATATCAAATCCTTGTAAATCTACTCAGCTACCACATGAGATCCGATTCATCATTTATTTTCTCAGTTACTTCATGGGAAGAAATGTCAGAATCGAAAGCAAACAAGCTTGAAGAAATAAGATGTGTGGAAACCTCTCACTTTAACCAAGAGATGTCATGTGGAAGATAGGCGCAAACTCTCCGTCAAGGAACGTGGTGAATTTTCTCAAAGGCCCGAGAGAAGACCTCGTAGCACACATGTGCAAATGCTAGTCTTGAAAGGAAATTAAACACTTTCAAACATCTGTGAGACCACCATGTATCACACTCGAAAAGAATCGGGGCCACTAGAAAAAGAAAAGGTAGATAGCACTTTGATAAACCACATGGCACTTGAGGGGGGACTTACCTTGAAAAGAAAAGAAGCTTGACCCACAAAAGCATTGTGTCGCCAAGTGTCAAGCGCACACAACAACGAAGCTTTCTGGCAAAGAAAAAGGTTGTAATCTTTAAAATATATGGCGTGGAGACAAGTGGCAAGCGCATGCAACTCCTGAAGCAAAGCTCATCGCGAAGGGAAAATGAAGTCTTAGCAAAATGTTTTAACTCCGCGATATTGTGAATTTTAATTCAAAGTTTTGGTGACTCCCTGAGAAAATCATGCCTGTGGGATGAGAACTCCCCAAGATCTCTGGCTTTGTTGACTAGGGCCTCATCCATTAGGTGGGAACTGACTTAGCCTTGATTCCTGGGATCGGTTATCTCTACGAGTCATTTGAACCAAACTTTGAGGTGATGAATCCTGCATGTAGAAAGAAAAGATTAGAGTTTCCTTTTGAAATAGGAAATAATAGTATTTATTCAAAGAGAAGGTCAAACTAGAGGACCAAAATCCTGACGCCATTGCAAGGAGAAACTCTTAAGAGAAAGTGAGAAATTGGACAAAATCACCAAATGACGTTAGCCCAAAGAATGCTAAGATAATATTTCTAAAAACAGTGAGCCAAGGAGGCTAACCAATATCCTCAAAGGAAATGGGGACATCAAGAACTAGAAACAACCAATTACATTCACTTCCGGCTTCGTAATTGAACTTTACATTTGATACCCCAAAACTTGTTGATTAACTAATGAATATCTGATGGAGATGATGAAGACCGAGTGATACTGAGTATCATGATTGTTGAAATGGTTAGATCAATTATTGTTTTGTCATTAATGTCAAGCAATTGATTAATTGATTTTTATTATGTTACCATATCTTAAGAGGAGAAGTTAAATGGGTGAGAAATACAAATCAGACAATGATGAAGTAATGATGATATAGTTGTTTTCTACTATATATTTGATTTTATCAAATCAATATATTTGATTGATCAAGTTGAGAACTGCAATGAATTAAGTTATGACTGAAAGAGTTACTTTACCAAGCTAGAATGAGTCAGTCAGTAGAATTTTATGTGAGTCAGTCATAGTTACTGAGCACCGAGCATCAAAGATGAGTTAGACACCGACCAGTGAATGAAGTCAGTTACTGAGTTGCAAAGTAGGTTTTACCAAGTATTGTATACTAATATTAAATGATGATAAAATCAAATTTAATGCAAAGTGATGATGAGATGGATGAGGAAAAGAATTAAATGAATTTTGTTACAAGATCTACAAACGAAAAAATGCAGTGAGAAGATCTAAGGTGAGGATCAAGCGGTTAAACATAATTATGAGAGTTCCAAGAAAAGTACAAGTTCTGAGGTAAAAGTGAGATGGTTTACCGAGTTGAGAAATATGAAGAAGATGATCGAATGATTGAGCACAAATGAAGGAAAATCAAATTAAGGAGATTAAGAAGAAAAAGTATGTCTATATAAAGAATGAGAAATACACAAAGAACAAGAGGCTAGCAAATTGAACAAAGAAGAAAAAGAAGCCGAAGAACAACATTTACCGAGCAGAATAGAGAAATAGAGATTAAAGAATCTACAGTCTAAGGAAGAGATAAATGGAGTATGTGATGCCAGTATTCAATTGAGCATAAAGGATATGACACAAGAAAATGTAGTTTCTATATTTACAGATCAAAGTTTAATGTTACTTATTAATATTTGTAACATAGAAATCTCTTAACCGAGTGGATTTAACAGTCCTATTTGTAAAACCTAGACTTAGGTGACATTCCAAAAGAGGGTTTAAAGACCTCTAACAAGGCCACTCCTAACAGGGTGAAGATCTTAACAGATCTAAGGTAAATCCCCTAACAGGGTCACATTTAGCAAATGTGTTTGTAATCTTTAACATGATAAGTTCTTAACCGAGCGTACTTAAAAAAAATACATTTTTATTGTGGGTTACAATTCCCATAGAGGTTTTTCCCAAATTGAGTTTCCTCATTAAATCTAGTGTCAATCAAGTTATATCTGATGTTTAAATGGTTAATCTGATGTTGCTAAGTTTGAATGATTGATTTACATACATGAGATGTATTGCTGCTTATGTTATTGAGTTATTTGGTGAATTGATTATATACTATATTCAGTATTACCGAGTGAATTAGTGAGTTTAGTTTTAAGTGTTTAAGTTTTGATTTGTATGATTCACCCCCTCTCAGTGGGACCAACAATTGGTATCATAGATTAGTTACTCTAAAGTGATAAGTTTGAAAGGACTTGAGTCAAGATCTAGAGATGTATAAGAGGGAAGCACAAAAGCTAAATAGGGATCATTTCTCTACATGGAAAAGTAGAATAAGGTTGCATGTATTTGGAGTAGGAGAATATGGACTTCACTTTCTTGATAATAAATATGTAGCACCGACTACTACACTATGACTATCAGTGAGAAAAGATAGAAAGAGGAACACACAAGTTATGATTGAGATTGCATCTACACTTACCGACCAAAAATATGATGAGCTTGATGGCTACACTACTTTGAAACAAATGTGGGATAAGCTTATTTTTACCTATGGTGGAGATCAACATTTTCAGAAGGCTAAGATAGAACGATTGAGAGGAAAATTTGACTCTATGAGGATGAAGGAAGGAGAGAACATAATACAGTATAGTACAATACTTAAGGAGACTGTTAATTCTATCAAAGGAGCTGGTGGTATCATAATAGAGGATGATGTTACAAGAAAAATGTTGAGAACCCTGCTACCGAGCTATGCCATTCGTGTATCTGCTATACAAGAGCTAAGATCTATACCCGAGATGAATGTTTCACTGGATGCTACTATTGGTAAGTTAACTGCATTTGAGTTAAATGATTTTGACAATATTTTTCTTGCTACTTCTTAGATTGAATCTACATTTGAGTCTACTTTAAAGATTGGAAAAACTAGGGAAGTTGCTGCTAGAGATGGATATTTGAGAAGTGTGAGTGAGAAATTTTATAGTTGCACTGAAGGACTTGAAGAGTTGTTTACTGAATGTGATGAGAATGAAAGAGAATTTGAAGCTTTGTTGGCTAGTTGGCTAGAAGGCTACAAAGAAGCAAAGGCAAATACCGAGGTAAGTTACCCTTGAAATGTTTTAATTGTGATAAAGTTGGTCACTTTGCATCTAACTGTCCAGAGAAAGATAAGGAAGAAAAAAAAGATAACAGAGATAAGGACAAAAGAGAAAACAAATTCAGGAGATATAGAGACAGCAGAAAAAAGGTAGGTGATCTTGTCATATTGCTAATGAAGGACTAAGTGATGATGATTCTTTTGATAGTGATGATGGAGAAGAAGTTTTTTATGTTGCTATAAAAGATAATTCTGATGAAGAAGAACCTAGAGCGGGCTTGTTTTGGTGCTGGAATACCAAATGTTGGATATGGTCAATCCTGGAAGATGCTACAATTCTAGAAGATACATAACCTAGAAATGATTTCCGGAGTATGGGTTGGACCCGTTTGGTTCACCCGGAAGATGACTGAGAAGATGCATAAATAATTTTAATTGTTTATTTCTTAATTTTTTTTTAATACAGTGTGTGTGTATATATACACATATATATGTATATATACATGTGTGTGTATATATATATATGTGTGTGTGTGTACATATACATGTATATATACACACACATGTGTATATATACATGTGCATATATACACATGTGTATATATATATATACACATGTGTATATATATATGTGTGTGTGTATATACACATACATGTATATATACACATGTATATATACCCATATATATATACACATGTATATACACATGTATACACATATACTCACATGTGTGTATATACACATATACACAAATACACACATTTGTGTATACATACACATATACGCACATATACACACATACAAACATTTACACATCTATCATGTCATGAATCCGACGAGATATTAAATTTGCTTTTGTAAAATTGGAATTGGAATTTGAAATTCCAATTCCACCTATTTAGGTGGAAGATTGATATGCCCATTTTGGGGCAAAATCAGAATTTTGTGATTCCAATTCCATTTTTATTCATGGATCCAAACATGGAATTTGGCATTATCCGGAATTAGATAATGCCAATTCCAGTCTTATTCCAACCCCCAAACGAGGCCAATATCACAAGTAAGTAAGAATTAAACATGGATTATAGATAGTGGTTGTTCACATCACATGATTGGTGACACACTTAAGTTTATTTCCTTGGAAAAACATGATGGAGGTTATGTTAGATTTGGTAATGATGCTCCATATCCTTTCAAAGGAAAAAGATCTATAATTCTACTGAATAACACAAGATGTGATGATGTTTATTGGGTTGAAGGATTAAAGTATAATCTGTTGAGTGTTGCACAGCTAAACAATACAGGTCACCGAGTGGAATTTCAATATGGAAGGGTGAAAGTATTTGATGAGAAGAGTAATCTGATTGCTACCAGAGAACAATATAAAGTTAATCTATTTTATCTTGATACTTCTATGAAGAGTTGCCTATTCGCTAAAGTTGGAGATGTCTGGTTATGACACAAAAGACTTTGTCATGTTAATTTTGACAACTTAATCAAAGTGAGTAAGAAGAGTAGAGTAGGAGGACTACCGAGACTAGAAAAATGAAAAAATGCTATGTGCAGAGAATGTCAAATGGGTAAGAAGACTAAATCTAGTTTTGCAAGCAAGATTTATGTTACACAAAGAATTTTGGATTTAGTTCATACTTATTTATGTGGACCCATGAGGACTCAAAGTTATTATGGAGACAAATATTTTATTTTATTTGTGGATGATTATTCTAGAATGATATCTGTAATGTTTTTAGAAGAAAAATCTGACGCATTTCAAATGTTTTAGTAGTATAAGGTCCGAGTTGAAAAAGATATTGGAACATAGTTGAAATGTCTGAGATCCAACAAAAGAGGTGAGTTTACTTCTGATGAGTTTACATTATTTTGTATTGAGAATAGAATTAAGATACAGTTGTCAACACCTAGGACACCACAACATAATGGGTTTGTTGAGAGAAGAAACAGATCTATTGTTGATTGTGCTAGGAAATTGATAATTGAAAAAAGGAGTTTCACAGAACTTTTGGACGGAAGCTGTGAGTACTGCTTTTTATACATTGAACCGAGTACAAATGAAGAAAGGTACCAAAAAAACACTGTATAAAATATGGTATGAACACAAACCTAATGTTAGTTACTTAAAATGTTTTGGGAGAAAATGCTATATTCTGAAAGATTCTAGAGAAATAAAGTTTGATTCAAAAGGAGAAGAAGAGATATTCTTAGGATATTCTACAAGGAGTAAAGCTTACAAATGTTTGAACAAGGTTTCTAACAAAATGGTGAAAAGTGCAAATGTAAGAATTGATGAATTTGCAGAAAATAATGATGAAGATAGTAAGAAGGAACCTGAAGATTATGAGAATTTTGTATATGTACAACATGATGACCCTGATACCTTACTGAGAGCACCTACCGAGGAGGAAGATGAACAAGGAATTCCACAACCAAATGTTGATATTAGAGAACCAAGAGCTACCAAGCCTATTTTGGCAAAGTACGTGAGAAGACACCATTCACCGAGCAAGATTATTGGAAATAAGAACGCTGGAGTGATGAACAGAAGAAAGGTAATAGACAACACATGTTTGATATCTACGTTTGAGACAAAGAGAGTTGAGGACGCACTAGATAATGAAGATTGGATGAAAACAATGAAAGAAGAGTATGATCAAATTGAGAAGAACAAGACATGGACATTAGTACCCAGGCCCAAAGATAAAAATGTTATTGGTACTAAATGGATTTTTAGAAACAAACTAAAGGAGCATGGAGAAGTTATCAGAAATAAAACTAGATTAGTTTGCAAAGGTTATGCACAAGAATAAGGAATTGACTATGGAGAGACTTTTGCACATGTTGTTAGACTGGAAGGAGTTATAATAATTCTAGCATATGCTTCTTACAAAGGATTCAAGCTATATCAGATGGATGTTAAGTTTGCATTTCTTAATGGGATACTTGAAGTAGATGTATACATTAAGTAACCTGAAGGATTTATTGAGAACACAAACAAGAATAAGGTATGCAAGTTACATAAAGCTTTATATGGTTTGAAACAAGCATCTGAGCATGGTATGAGAGACTGCACTCTTATCTGATCAAAATAGGATTTCAAAGAACAAGTGACAACATTAATGTTTACTTGAAATGTGACAGTGATAATAAAGTTTTGATTGCTGAAATTTTTGTTGATGATATTATTTTTGGAGGCAATGACACTTTATGTAAAGGATTTGCTAATGAAATGAGAAAAGAGTTTAAGATGTCAATGATTGGAGAGATTAAGTTCTTTCTAGGTCTACAGATACAAAAAGTTATTGGAGGAATATATTATACAAGCCAAGTATATCAAAGAGATTCTTAAAAATTTTGTTATGAAAGATTCCAAACCTGTTGGAAAACCCATGGTTATTGGACGTAAATTATCTAAAGAGGATGAAACACAAGAGGTGGATAATACTGTTTACCCATCCATGATTGGTAAATTACAGTATCTTTTTCACAACAGACCTAATATAGCACATGCTTTTGGAATTGTTGCAAGATTTTCTTCTAATCCGAAGGAAACACAAATGTCTGTAGTAAAAAGAATTTTGAGATATCTGAAAGGCACAAAAGAGTTTGTTTTATTATACAGAAAAGGAGGTACTTTTGATCTTCAAGTATACACTGATGCAGATTGGGCTGGAAATGTTGATGACAGAAAAAGTACTAGTGGAGGCACATTCTTTCTAGGTAAAAGATTGGTTACATGGCTGAGCAAGAAACAAAGTTGTATTTCACAGTCTACTATCGAGGCTTATTATGTTGTTTCTACTATGAATTGTGCAAATATAATATGGATTAAGCAATTACTTGAAGGTATGCAAGAAGAGATCACAGTTTCAGTTACTATTTTTTTGTGAATACAAGTGTTATTAATATATCAAAGAACCCAATTATGCATTCAAAGACCAAGCACATTTCCGTCAAGCATCACTACCTGAGAGAACAAGTTGAAGAGAATAATGTGAAATTGGAATATGTGAATTCAAAAGAACAATTGGATGATATCTTTACAAAGACACTACCTAAATATGCTTTTGAGTATCTCAGAGGTAAATTAGGGGTTCTTCCCCTATCCAACGTTCACTAAAAAGCATGAGGCATGTTGCATTTATTCTATATTTCATTAGAATATCTATTTATGAATTGATGTTAGTATGACACACTTTAGGTGATTCCTGAAGTTGTGAAAAGATTTTTGTATGTAATTTTTTATGAGTACATGTTAGGTATAATCCACTACTGGAACAAGTTTTCAAGAGTATGAATTTTTGGCATTGTTGTCAAAGAGGGAGAAGAATGAATTGATGACATTTATTTTAAGGGAGATATTGATATTGAGAGAATGAATTGCTAATATTTACTCATGAAGGAGATTCAGAATGTATGTTTCAGAAACAAAAGATTTATCCAAGAGGGAGATTTAGATCAGAAATATCAAAGTGGAAACAAAAATATCAACTCAGAGGGAGTACATTTATGTATTTGAGAGATGCCATCATCAATTGCTATAACATTGTTATAGTGGTTTCCATCAATGCCAAATAGGGATATTGTTGATTAACTAATGAATATTTGATGGATATGATGAAGACCGAGTGATACCGAGTATCATGATTATAGAAATGGCTAGATCAATTATTGTTTTGTCATTTGTATCAAGCAATTGATTAATTGATTTTTATTATGTTACCATATCTTAAGAGGAGAAGTTAAATGGGTGACAAATACAAATCATACAATGATGAATTAATGATATAGTTTTTTTCTACTATATATTTGATGTTATCAAATCAGTGCATTTGATTGATCAAGTCGAGAACTGCAATGAATTAAGTTATGACTTAAAGAATTGCTTTATCGAGCTAGACTAAGTCAGTCGGTAGAATGTTATTTGAGTCGGTCACAATTACCGAGCACTGAGCACCGAAGATGAGTTAGACACCGAGTAGTGAATGAAGTCAGTTACCAAGTTGTAAAGCAAGTTTTACTGAGTACAATATACTGATATTAAATGATGATAAAATAAAATTTATTGCAAAGCGATGATGAGTTGGATGAGGAAAATAATTAAATGAAGTTTGTTACAAGATCTATGAACGTGAAAATTCAATGAGAATATCTAAGGCGAAGATCAAATGGTTAAACATAATTATGAGAATTCCAAGAAAAGTACAAGTTTTGAGGTAAAAGTGAGATGGTTTACCGAGTTGATAAATATGAAGAAGATGATCGAACGGCTGAGCGCAAATGAAGGAAAATCAAATTAAGGAGATTAAGAGGAAAAAGTATTTCTATATAAAGAATGAGAAATACATAGAGAACAAGAGGTTGGTGAATTGAACAGAGAAGAAGAAGAAGCTAAAGAACAGTATTTACCGAGAAGAATAAAGAAATAGAGATTGAAGAATCTATAGTCTGAGGAAGAGATAAATGGAGTTTGTGATTCCAATATTCAATTGAGCATAAAGGACCTTACACAAGCAGATGTAGTTTTTATATTTACAAATCAAAATTTATTGTTGCTTATTAATATTTGTAATAGAGAAATCTCTTAACCGAGTGGATTTAACAGTCCTATTTGTAAAACCTAGACTTAGGTGACATTCTAAAAGAGTGTTTAAAGACCTTTAACAAGGATGCTCCTAACAGGGTGACGATCTCAATAGATTTGAGGTAAATCCCCTAACAGGGTCACATTTAGTAAATGTGTTTGTAATCTTTAACATGATAAGTTCTTAACCAAGTGTACTTAAGAATGGTATTTTTATGTGGGTTATAATTCCCGAAGAGGTTTTTCCCAAATTGGGTTTCCTCATTAAATTTGGTGTCAATTGAGTTATATCTGATGTTTACATGGTTAATTTGATGTTGCTAAGTTTGAATGATTTATTTACATATATGAGATGTATTGTTGCTTATGTTATTGAGTTATTTGGTGAATTGGTTATTTACAGTATTCAGTATTACCGAATGAATTAGCGAGTTAAGTTTTAAGTGTTTAAGTTTTGATTTGTCTGATTCACCCCTCTCAGTGGGACCAACAAACATAACACATTCAACCAACACTCTAGCTTAATTAGTCATAAAGCGAAAGTAGATCATCGAGGGATCTGTATGTGTAGAGGGGTTAATCCTTCCCTTTACTAGGGGGAGAAAACAGTTTCCACTTGCCTGCTAGATTACATGGGTGAGGTATTATCCCATAGCTAAACATATATAGCCTCATTTCTAGTCAGATGTACATAGCCCCAATGAGGTTATCGCCTTGACAACCATTAACATTTCTCTACTGTCAGTCGGGAATCTATAGCCCTAGTAGAGTTGCTAATGTGACCTGAACCTTTGCATTTTAAAACCATCTTCTTCTCTTTTTTTTGTTTTGTTTTTCAAAATTTTCTTGTGCCTTTTAGCTTTAATATGCACAGAGGATTATGGCATCATCCCTCCAGGGTGGCTGTCAAGGTGGTAGCAGGACACCTCTGATTTTTCACCTAGCGTGCGAGAGAAAGACATCTCATCCTTATTAATACATGTATTTAAATGTGAAGCGTGTGAGATCTAGGATGGATATCACAACCTTCATGAAATGACTATAATTAAATCATAAATTCTATGAAAAATGTGTTTGCACATACAAGACATCAAACATAATCTTTCATTTTAAGAAGAAATTAGATGCAATTACCACTTCAAAGTTCAAGGAGTACAAACTTCCATCGAAGGCATCACCAATCAGCCAACAGTTGGCTCTTCGTCTTAAGAAATATGCAAGTGGAAGCTCTTGGAAAAAAGGAAAGGTACCTCTACAAAATTTGAAAATATATTCTCTCAGAAGCATTAAATACAAAATGCTTGCAAAAACCATGACTTTCTCTATAAAAGGGCAGTCATTCTCAAAATGTGGCATAGTATTACAAACTTATAAGTGCTCGACTAAATCCTAGATTAGTGTAGCCTAGAAGTATGGATACTCCTATGAGATTAACTATCCTATTTCCTTATGAGCCTTTCCTGGGGCACATAAATGAGGACCAACTAGCTACGTTGGTCAAGACCGATGAAAAACTAGTCCTTACAACCTTGAAATGGATACTCAGTGAGGAATTCTTACATAGTGAAGACTAGTATAGGCTGAATACTAACATTTCATCTCACTTTGTCGACTCTTTTCTGGATCTGGGGGAGTCTAAGGACACAATTGTCTTCCTAGTCGAGGGTATGTTTGGAAAAAATTACTGTGAGGGGCTTGAGGACGTGCTTTCGGTGACACAAGAGAGCGTGGGGATACCACTGGAAACTAACCTAAGGTTCCATCTAGAGACGGGTGCGGAAGTGTCATTCCTGCCATTTGTTTTTAACTTCTGCTATTGTACCCTTGGCATTCACCGCTGCTATGCGAGGCATGGGGTCAAATTCCTTAAGAAGCACGTTGACCCCAAAGTGTAAATGTCAGATGCGACGATAAAGGAATTCCATTTGTGGGTGATCTTTGAGAAAGCATGGGATACACCATCAGATTCAAGCGGAGGGGATTCTTCCGACTCAGAAGAGAACAGGATGGGGAACATAGAAGAATCTGGGAAAGATGACTTTGGTTCTGGAGAAGAATGACCTATGCAATGAACAAAATACTTTTTCTTTCTTTTTGATTAAATCACCTATGATATATATGTAAATGACAAAATGATTTTGATGATTTGGTAAGTTTTGCAATGTATATAGTTACTACCAATAATATAATATACGAATTTTGATTAAACAAAGTTGGTGTCCACATACATTCCTCTTTCCATTCATTTTCTTTGAAGTGCTTTAATTCCTTATGCCTTAGGATTTTCTTAAAAATTTAATCATAGATAATTAAATATCATAGCATAGGAATTTACAATTGCACACAGAATGATAATAAAGTAGAGAATACCTTTTTGAGAACACACAAAAATGGAGAAACCCTGCAGAGACGCTAGCTCTAACAAACAAAAGGGTTAGCGCAGTAATAATCTAAAATCATCGTTAAAACAAAATAAATTATGATTGACGATGAAAATCATGAAAATACCTACTATGACTAACAAGGGACTCTACAAAGGACACCAAAAAATATGTCTTTTGTGCAGTAGCGCTTGTTAGCTCTTTTTCTTGTAGCACAACCTTAATGTGACAGTATATTTATATACTTGAATGCAAACTCCTATTTCATGCAAGAGAAAGGCTAATTGATGAGGATATTAGATAACATATGGGGAAACTATTACCTCCTTTTTTGAGTTCCAGTGACTCAGACAGGTATTACCTATGGATGATTACTGAATGACAGTATCCTTTAAGTGGATTATCTTCTTACTAAAATGCTGAAATGCCTTTTAATGGATCAACAAGTAAATGACTATGCAAAAGAATATGAATACCCTGATACAGAGCTTAATGATCCATACTAGTAGTTGGACAACAACAATTAATAAGGTAACAAGGATTCTCATCCTTCTTTTTTCACTTCTTATGAACGTCAGGAAGGATAACCTATTTTGATTCTATCTTAAAAGAATCAGTAAACTGAATTGTATTCCTTAACCATTCGAAGCTTGTAGCATCCTTATCTTAAGGATTCCAAGATGGTTTTAGGCCTATATATAGTTCTCTTGTATCATTTTGTAAGAGGTTCGAAGTTGGAAATTAATGAAATATATTACAAGGTAGACTACTAAAATTTGTCTGAGCCTTTGTACCATTTATCTATCTTTATGTATTTGAAGCTTTAAGACATTAATACAAATATTTGCAATCTCTTTCCTGCATCTTGGATTGTCTCTTTTCATTACTGTTATAGATTCCATTCAAGTAATTGTGTTTAAGGAATACAATTCAGTTTACTAATTCTTCTAAGATAGAATCAAAATAGGTTATCCGTCCTGAGGTTCATAAGAACTAAAAAAAGAAGAAGGATGAGAATCCTTGTTACCTTATTAATTGTTGTTGTCCAACTACTAGTATGGATCATTAAGCTCTGTATCAGGATATTCATAGTCTTTTGCATAGTCATTTACTTGTTGATCTATTAAAAGGTATTTTAGCATTTTAGTAAGAAGATAATCCACTTAAAAGATATTGTCATTCAATAATCATCCATAGGTAATACCTGCCTAAGTCAGTGGATATCAAAAAAGGAGGAGGTAATAGTTTCCCCAGATGTTATCTAATACCCTCATCAATTAGCCTTTCTCTTGCATGAAATAGGAGTTTGCATTCAAGTATATAAGTATACTGTCACATTAAGGTTGTGCTGCAAGAAAAAGAGCTAACAAACTGGCAACCCTACTAGGGATTAGAGATTTTAAAATCTTGATTGAAGTATTTTGAATCTCTAGTTTTAAAAGATAAATCAAGTTTACATTTCAAGTTTCCTAAGTCATTCTAGTAGTATTCAGTATTTCCCAAGATTGGGTGGCGACTCTAAAAGTGAAATCTCTGTGATCAGTGCAAAAGATAAGTGATATATTTTCAAATATGAATACTAGGTCTAGAATGAAGAACAATCCAGAAGTAGAGCTGGATAGTGGGATTCCCACTGCTTCAAAAACTAGGGTGTCTTGGAGACAGAAGAAAAATCAAGCAAGCATCAATGATTCTCCTCCAAGAAGTGAAGACAATAGCACTAGAAGGAAAAGCAATAATCAGTCCAGTCAAGAAGAGAGTGCCTCAAAATATTTAGAAGCCCTAAGCCTTGGAATAGATACATATGCAGTCACTACCACCTCTAGTGAAAGAGAAGGAACATATACAATTAGTTCAGATTTTGAGGAAGTCCCTTCTGATGAGCTTGCAGAGGAAGAAAGAATCCTCATGAGACAACTAGCCCTTATTCAACAGATGAAGAGGGAAAAAGAACATAAAAAGAAAAAAATGAGCAGAAAGATGTTGACAAGTATAGGAAAAGAACCCTAAGACATCAAGATGCAAAGAATATTGAGAGGTCTCACAGAGACCAGGAGATTCCCATCACCCACCAAACGTTAGGTCCTCAAGACTTCAAAGATAAAGGAAAGAGAAGAGTCGCAGAAACAGAAGTTGAGAAGCCTAAAACTCAAAAGAACCTGACAGAGCAAATGTCTAAATTAGACATTGACCTTGAAAAATTTAGAAAAGAAAAATAAACTATGGCTAAGATGTTGGAAAAAGATGAAGCAGAAGAAGAAGTTGCTACCATTGAAATGAAAAGAAAAATTGACTTCTTTCAGTCAACTACAATTTCTTTTTATGATACAGAGCATCCTACAACATCAAAGAGAAAGACTTCTTCTTTCAAAGACCACAAAAAATTCTCTACTCCTAAAGATAATGACAAATTTCAAAGGAGATCTCTTCCTGTAGAAAGGTACAAGCAATTTTGTTTCTTTGGAATTCTGGGTTATCCTAATGTAATACCAGAGGACATGGGAGAAAAGCTCCCAAAATTTTTAGGTAATAATGTTGTCACCTGTGAAGAACATTTGAGAAAATTCTTTGATGTTATCGATGATTTAAATATCAATCATGAAGATGTCCTTATGAAATTATTTGTACAATCTCTAGTAGAAGATGCTAGGGAATGGTTTAGGAGCTTATCTCATGGGTATGTAGGAACAATGGATGAACTGATTGATCTATTCAAGGATCAATATGGTGACAAGACTAATGAAGGTTTTTTGCTTAATGAATTTATCAACATAAGGAAGAACTCAAATGAATAAGTAACAGAGTTCAATACAAGATTTCAGCAAGCTATGCATAAGTTGTTCCAAACGATGAAGTTGGACCAGAAGGTATGTTTTGCTACCTATCTTAATGCCTTTGATTCAAAAATGGGCTATGCATTAAGGGATAAAAATCCTAGAAATTTAATAGAAGCCTATAAAATGGCTGTGAACATAGAAATGAACAGAAGGATATCAGGGAAGTTGGGTAAAAGAGAAGATCCACACTTTAATAGAAGCAATCAAAAGGAACCTGACTACAGGGAGTATAGGGGTCCACAAAATAATAAGCCAGCCTATAATAACAATTACAATTCACAAAATAGGATGCAAAACTACCCCTATGTTACCCAATTGAAGGATGGTAAGCCTATTGCTCCACCAAGAAAAGAGAAAACTGAGAATAGGACCCCTGATCCTTTACACAAGAATACTATTCACATGTGCAATGATGACTTCTGGTGTGAGGCCTGTGAGGCACCACACAATCCTGACTTTTGTGTTGTTTCTTTAGATTTAAAATCAAATGAAGAACAGGACAATGATGAAGATGATACATGTGATTATAGTATGAATAATGCATATTCTTGTCATGATATGGATTCTAATGAAGAAATTGAAAATAATGACATATATGGCTCGCAAGGAAGAGTTGAAGTTCATCAGTAGCAAGTCTTGTCAGATAGTGAAGAAGATGAAAGGGCTGATCACATAAGATGTTATGCCCAAAATAGTCAGGAATCCCCAATAGTGAGAAAATCCTCTGATGAGGAAAAATCCAGAATCACTGCTGACTTAGTGAACAAAGCTAGAAACAATTATCACCTAAGAAACAAAGTTGTGGGTAATCTTGGTAGTCAACCATCAGGCATCTTTGTAAAAGAAAATAAAATAGATGCCAAATATGTACCTAAAAAAGATGGACCTGGGGAAAATGCAAATAGAACTAAGGTCGAGATAGTAAACAAAGCTAATGAGAAAAAAGATGTACATGTAGAAAAGGCTAAAGAGCCAGAAGCAATTACTTCTTTCCCTAAAGTGGAAAATAAGAAATTTAGGAGGGAAGAACCTGCTGTGAATATTCAGGTAGAAGAGAATAATATTACTATAGAAAAATCTAAAACCACTGATGTAAAGTACACTCCAGTAGATATGGGACAATGCTTATCTCAGATGATTGTAAAGTTCCCATTCCTTGAGATGATGAGAATAAAAGAACATAAAGATAAAGTTCTGTCAGTATTAAATAATGTATCACCTATAGAACCTCAGAAAAATAGAGCATATTGAAAAAAAAACTCAACAACAAGGGAAAAGAGCGTGAAGGGATGAATTTTGAGGTCCCTCAGATCTATTTGAATACAAACACTTCTGCAGGGGTTGTTGACCCCTTTTTCTTGACATTGGTTATAAATGGGAAGATGCTAAAAAATTGTATGATATTCTCAGGAGCATCAAATACAGTAATGCCTGTAGAAATTATGAGATCCATGGGTTTACAAGTAGACACTCCTCATGGGAGGTGTCAAGCAATGGAATCAAGTGAAATCCCTGTTGTGGGAACTATTGAAGCCATGCCCTACAAATTAGCCATGTGCCCAAATACAGTGTTGACTATGAGTGTGTTGGTGGTTGATATACCACCACACTATGGCATGTTGTTATCTAGAAAGTGAAGTGCTTCAATGGGTGGAAGTATTCAATGTGACTTATCTTATGCCACTTTCAATATAGTTGGAAATAATGTAAAAGTATCTAGAGAGGGAAGAACACCTCATATGATAGAACTTCACAAGGATACAAATATTAATTACTGTGTTGATATTGACATGGAAAATTTCAAAATCAAAAGGAGTGATCACCAGTGCGAAAGTGTTGATCCTTTGGTAAAGGATTTATTTGTACAAAGTGATGGTTTGTGGCAGATGTACTTTGATGGAGCCTGTTCAAAATAAGGATCAGGAGTTGGGGTTCTACTCATATCTCCATCAGGTACCACATACAAATATTTTTTTCTGCTATCTTTTCAATGTACAAATAATACAACAGAATATGAAGCTTTGTTTCTAGGGCTAGAAATTGCTACTAAACATGGTATAAAATATTTAAAAGTCTATGGTGACTCTGAGTTAGTAGTAGCTCAGGTAAGATCCAAATATGCTATAAAGAATGACAGATTGAAAATATATAGACATGCTATTTGGGATCAAATAGAATTCTTTGATGCCTTTAATATAAATTGGATAGAAAGGTCTAGAAACATAATGGAAGATTTCTTGGCTAATGTTGCCTTGAAAACTGATGATATGAACTTAAATGGGGTGTCAATTGTTGAAGTTAAAAGAAGACCAGTTGTCCCAGCCAACATTTACAACTAGCAAGTGTTTGAGGATGACCAAGATATCCTTAGATTTATTCAATGCCTTGACCATTATGAGGACCAGCGTATAGATTACAATAATCTTCTTTAAGTCATTGATGGTAAGGATTGTATACTAGGGGATGAGGTTGTCCAACTTAGTTCTAACCAGATTCCTAAGGGATTGGTAGAACTTGAGGCATTATTTACTAATCAAAGTGAACAAACATTAGAAATAAGCAATGCCAAGATTGAGGATTTAGAGAAGATAAATTTGGGGTCACATACCACTCCTCAGATAGTTTACATTGGAAAAGAATTAGACTCTCATGTTAGAACCAACTTGATAAGATTACTAAGAAAACATAAGAATTTTTTTGCTTGGTCATATGAAGATCTTAAGGCTTATAGAGAGGATCTTTTTCAACATGAAATCCCACTTAAAACTAATATGAAACCATTCAGACAGAAGCAGAGACCTATCAATCCTTTCTTGGCTCCTAAGATGCAACAAGAGTTGATGAAGTTAAAAGATGCTGGAATTATTCAGCCTATCAAACAGTCAACCTGGGTCTCAAACCTAGTACCAGTAAGAAATAAGAATGGTGACATAAGACTGTGTGTAGACTTCAGAAACTTGAATATTGCTTCCCTAAAAGATAACTATTCACTACCAAACATGGAAGCAATGTTGCATAAGGTAACTGCTTTTGAATTACTATCAATGATGGATGGATTCTTAGGCTATAACCAGGTACTTGTGAAAGAATCAGAGCAATTCAAGACTGCTTTTACTACTCCATGGGGAACCTATGTCTATGTTAGAATGCCCTTTGGATTAATAAATGTAGGAGCAACTTTCCAAAGAGCCATGGATGTGGCATTTAAAGATTTTATTGATCTATTCATGATTATTTATCACGATGATTTGACTGCATATTCTAAAAGGGTAGGGGATCATTGTGAGCATCTAGAGAATTTTTTTAATAAAGCTTTAGAATATGGTGTATCACTAAACCCTAGGAAATGTCATTTTGCAGTTATAGAGGGAAAGTTACTGGGACATATAGTGTCCAAAGATGGAGTCAGGATAGGCCCTGAGAGAATAGAGGCTATCCAAAAGGTCACTACTCCAAAAAATATAAAAGGAGTACAATATTTCTTAGGAAAGATAAATTTTTTTAGAAGATTCATCGCTAATTTTGTAGAGGTTGTCAAACCAATTATTAATTTGCTAAAGAAAGATAAAAAATTTCACTGGAATGAGGAAGCTCAAATAGCATTTGAGATAATAAAGAAAGCAGTACAAGAGGCACCTATTTTGAAATCACCAGACTACAGTAAGCCTTTTTCTTTATTTTCATTTGCATCTTTTAACACTATTGTTGTTGTTCTGTTACAAAAGGATGATGAGGGATTTGAACACCCAATAGCCTTTTTTAGTAAATCCCTTCAAGCTGCAGAACTGAATTATGAGATGATGGAAAAGAAAGCATATGCCCTGGTAAAAGCTGTAAAATATTTTAGGACTTACTTAGTTTGTGCTAAGGTGTTGGAATATGTGCCTCATGCAGCAATAAAGGACATTCTTACCCAATCAGAAGTGACTGGTAAGAGATGTAAGTGGATTAACCAAATTCTAGAGTTCAACCTAGAAATCCACATTACAAAATTAGTAAGAGGTCAAGGTTTGGAAAAGCTCATGACAAAGAAGAACTTGGATTTAGTACAAGTAAATAATACAGAAATACATGATCAGATGATTACAAGTATAAAGAAACAACCATTTTATGCTGATATTGTATATTTCTTGAAAAAAGCCAAGTGTCCTGATGCTATGACAGATAACCAAAGGAGAAGTCTCAGATTGCAGGCTCAGAGATACACCTTAGTACAAGGAGATTTATATTGGAAAGATACAAATGGTGTATTATTGTTATGTTTAGATCAGAGCCAATATGAGAAAATGTTAAATGAAATGCATGCTGGGGTATGTGGAGGTCGTTTTTCTGCCAAGAATACTGTTGATATTTTGGTGACTGATCATGTAGTAGATGTTGATATTGTGGCCCCATGTCTGGTAGTTTCCGGAGGTGAGGGGCGTTAGCCCCGAACCGGAGGTCGACCCGAAGGGCCGAAATTTTTTGGTGCTTTTTCGGGAAAGAGATTTTCTTTTTCGGGAAAAAGAAGACCGACATTGTAAAACCCTAAAATGGTCAATTTTAGAGGTTGCCCTAAAATGCATGTTATAAGCGTTTGAGATGTATAATGCATTGCATTGTGGTGTATGTTTTTGCTTGATAATAAGAAAGGTTGGACGGCTGTGTAGGTGGACGTAGCCCAGGTTTTGGGTGAACCACGTTAAATCTGTGTGTTATCTGCGTTTAGTTTCTTTCTTCTATTGTTTCTGCGTATAACTGTTTATTCTTATATTGTTCCAGTTCTGTCAAACCCTAACAATTGGTATCAGAGCGAGGTTTGTTGCTGTAGATTGACAGGGCTTTCAGATTTGAGTGGGAGCAATGGAGGATTGAAAATTCAAGATTGAAAAATTCAATGGCCAGAATTTTCAGTTGTGAAAAATGTAGATGGAAGATTATTTGTATCGAAAGGACCTGTGGAAGCCATTAGAAGGAAAAACCAAGAAACAAGGAACTATGTCAGCAGAGGACTGGGAGGTTTTGGATAGGAAGGCACTGGGATCTATTCGATTGTGCCTTGCACCGTCTGTAACA